>UXGC01000590.1:0-81214 GCA_900480045.1 Eurytoma adleriae | reverse complement strand
TACATCAACTCGAGGACCATAGCATAGCTTACCTCCGTCTTGGAACTCGCAGAGGTCCAAGTTCGAGTTGTCACTTGACTAAACACCACTACTATCCGAGATTTATGGACGTTCTCCAAGTCCAACGTAGAATCGAATGAACTCTAAGATTTTTTGACACTACAAAAGTCCAACATTGGAGTTTTCTGAAAACAAAATTTCTTTCCGTGAATTGTTACTACTGCTTGTTTTATTCACGTACTTCGAACGTTACGTGACGTTTTCGTTTTTGTTAAGATTTGAAAAATCTTTAATTTTTTAAGATGCACGTATTTCTTTTCTCAGAAAATGTAAGAAAGAAAATTGAATAGAAATCAGTTTGTGGTTATCAATATTCATCACTAAGTGGGCAAAGAAGTTACGTGACGATTTCTTTTTTGTTAAGTCTTGAAAAATCTTGAATTCTTTGAGATTTATTTATTTTCTCAGAAAATGTTTAGTGCAGTTTAGCGCGGGCCTAGCGCGTATGCGTAAAATTTTTATTTTCTTTCCTTTGTATACCTTTTTTTACTTCAGTTTTCCCCAATCCTGCTTAGGCCTGCCGAATCTATTTAGAAAAACTCTTGCGCCAACCGCCTCTTAAAACATTTTGTCTAAACAGAAACACTTTGCCCTGCAACATTAAAAAATCAATGAAATGACTTTTTCAAAGAAAGAAGCGAAGGGACTTCTGAAGTAGAACGTAGCGTCGACTCGCCAGTCTTACCCGCAAAACAGCGCATACCGGTATGCACCGCGATAAGAAGGCGTCGAAAACAATCGTCGGAGACGCGACGTCGCGTTAATTAAAACGGCAGCGCAGTCCATTCCATCCGCGCCTACATTCGAATATTATGCGGGGCAACCGCCATTACGGGTGATTTCTCGCCCGGCCGAGCGCGCGCTTTTGCGAAAATTCGACAAGGCGCGCGCCCATTAAAACGCTCAGACAAGGCATCCGGGGAGCGGGGGTGCGGGGCGAGGGGAGGCGAGGAGGAGTTTAATTTCATTTCGCGCGCCATAGCGAGGCACCGGCGGCCCGATGAATAATTCATTAACCCGATGGCGTAATGCACGTCGTTTGGACTCGGTGCACTTTGACGCGAGCGCGCGCGCATTATGTTCGAACGTAATGCGCGCGCCGCCGCGTCGTCATCCTTATGTACTCCGGCCGGCCTCCTCATCTCTCCCCGGGAGCTTTGCCGCGGCTCGCGAAACTATGCAAAGGCCTTTTTCCCTCCCTCGTCTCTCCTCTCTCTGTGCTTTGACGCGTCGCACGCGCGCGCCTCCAGGCAGCTGCGAAGGTTCCGTCCGCTGATTATCGCGGCGGCCGATTAGAATTCACGAAAATCTTCCCGGCTCGCTTAACGCCGCGCGCTCGCTAATTGGATTAGACGCTGTTTTCCGCTGCCCGCGGAGAAAACGAAACGAGAGGCAAGGTGAGTAAGTGTTTTCGTCGCGAAGTTTCGGCGCGTCATCGACGCGCAGCGAGTCCGAGCAATTATCTCGGGATCGAGGCGGAGGAGAAAACGAGCGGGTGAATTTCCATGCAAATCGGCCTTTCGAGGGCGCGGCGGGAGGGCATAAAACGCAGGAAGGGAGGAAAAAAACTGCAGCCTCCCCGCGCCCGCGCCTCGTCGACGTCGCCGTCGAGTGTACAGAGAGCGGGTGAAAAGCGGGGGACCGAGGCAGCCTGCGCGCACTTTGTGCCTCCTCGACCCTCCCCGTTCCCACCCTCCCCCGCCGGTCGCTTCGAGCTCGTTCGCTCTCTTATAAAATCCATATTCTCTCTCCTCGTTCGCGGGGGCGAAACACAAGACGAGCGAGCGCGCGCGAGCGAGGGTTAAAAGGAGGCGACGAGGGCGCGGAGGCCTCGGGCGAGTCTCGCGTTAGAGCGCCGGGGCGCTGTGGGGTGTCCGTTCGTTGACCGCGTTTTTCGGATCAACGACGAGCGGGTTCGCCAGGTAGCCACCCGTAAGGGCTAAGACGCGCTTTACTTCTCTTCGGATAAATTTCTAACTCGAACGGTGGCCCTGTAAGGGCAACTTACTTATTTTAGTTATTATATATAACTAACCATAAGCCTGATGAATAAGAAAAAGGCATATGTACGAAGTATATAAGAAATCTTCCAAGGTTTCTATATTAATTATAATTAAAAAGAAAGAATAATATAATGTTCCTATACATTCTATTAATTGTCATTAAATGTTGGTATAAAGGGATTTGTTTTAAACATAAAATTTTAGTTTAATTTGAAAAATAGAAATGTAGAAATATTAAATATTTTCTGATTTTGTACTTTACTTACAAGGATCATTTTGAAAAGGTGTAGTGATAAAAAAGCTACTGCTCCCTCTATATTTTTTTCATACAGCTGAATAGACGCTTTTTCTAGATCGTCGAGACAGGCGGGGTTGCATTTTTTGGAAGTTTATAACAAGCAGACTGGCGCTCAGGTATTGTGCATGAGTTTATGGATTTTCCGATCGATGGGAATCATTTGTCTTGTCGTTCCGGCCTTTGGACATCTTGAGCTTGACCTCCCTTTTTTGTCCCTCCGTAAGCGGATCAAGCATCGACGTCATACCCATCGCAAAACTCGATTTGCAATTTTTTTTCACCCTGATAACCCAGATATTATAAAAAAAATCTAAATCGACCGCCGAGTCGAGCCATCACTCAGGATAAAAAATAGCGGAAAGGATAATAGCGCGGGCGTGCGCAATTATTCTCGGCTTTATAATCATCAATTAATTAAGAAACCTTTAAGGAAAGTTAAGAGGCAGAGCAAAGAACCGGCCGGCCGATCATTTTTCAAGAAAAATCTGGGGGAAAAAAGCGCGAGAGCTGCCCCCTCCATCGGAAAAAAGTATCACGCCCGGGGCGCGCCTCTTTCAAGCGCACGCTCGCGCAACCACCGGGATAATTCGCGCGCGAGAAGATTAATCGGGGCCTCGGCCGGCGCCTTTCACCCAACGCGCCGGGAAATTTTCCCTTTTTTTCGCCTCTCTCCCTCTCTTTCGCTCCACGAGAACCGTGATAAATAAGAATAGTCGCGGTCTCCTCCATGCTCTCCCCATAAAAAGCAGCCGTGATGTATCCGCGGCGCGAGTGCGGCCCGGGAGAGCCGGATTCATCGCGGATGGGGCGAGGCTCGCGTATTTTTCCCGGCTGGGTGGGAAAAACTGTTAAGATATTCGGTGCTCCGGGCTGAGGCTGGGAGCCGCTTGTTTACACCGCGGGCCGTGGCCGTTGCCGCGCGTAATGGAAAAACCGGCGGAATAAGTCCCCGGAGGACGAGGCCGCGAGAATGGCGTCGTGGGGCGCCTCGTAAACTGTCCTAACTTCCGCATGCGGTATTAAAATTTTTCGGATGAATCTTCGAAGGGATTTTTTATGCGCTTCGTTAAAGATTATTAGGTGAACTCTGGGGGAGCCGGGTTATTTTGTAGCAAGAATTTTGAGGAGGTTCCAGCGGTGCAGTCTACGCACAAAGGTAATATTTTTACCCGTAATGCGGATCTTCTATCCCTACATTTTAATAGGATCGTATTTTTTTATATTATAACTTTCTTATACGTTATTTATAACATACTGACCATAATATAAAAAAAGATAGACTAATAACGATAAAGCATCTTTTTCAAACCCTTCGTGAAACATGAATATGAATACTGACTGTACAATATATTTGGTACAATCACGTATCATCACAATTACGCAGATGTAAAGTCGATATAAAATCGATAAATCCTCGTAACTCCAACCGCGGCATCGGGAGAACGAGCCGGCTGAAAGCAGCTACATCGGGAAGCACCGACCGAAATTCGCAACGATCGGAAACCGCGGCACTTGCAAAGCCGCTGTAAAAACGCGGGAAACCGAAGCCGCGCAAAAGTACAAGCCATCGTTACACTTTGCGAAGCGATAAAGGCCGCGACGCAGCCATACGTTCTCGTTATTCGCGCTGGGCGCGCGCACCGCCGAGAGAGAGTTGCTGCTGCGGCGCAAGCCGCATCGCCGCTGGAGGACATAATCCAATACATATACACGAGATAATGGTCGAAAATGACGGCGTGGAGGCTGGGGGGCGCGGGTGCGCGGCGGGAGGCGGGGAGGAGAGAGGGCCGCCCGGATCAATAGTGGCGGACGCCCGAGGCCCGGAGGCAGGCCTCCCGAGCGCGTACACGCGCTTTGCCTCCGACGCTCCGCGACGCGCGCTCCAATTTCCACAGTAATGAGAAGGGGGTGGAGGCTGGGGGGCACGGGGGTTGCCGCTCATTTTTTGGCGGACGGGCGCTTTTTCGGGGTGGGGGCGGCCGATCGGCCGGTAATGATCGCGGGCCCGCGACTTTGTTTGCCTTCCAGCGGGTAGCGCGAGCATCGCAGCCCCCCTCCGGCCCTTCGGTGTATTTAGTTTGGTGCGATTCGATCGGACCAGCCTCTATTTGGCCGGGATAATGGAGTGGTCGAACAAAGCTTACCTCGAGTCATCGTCAGCCGATAAAAATCTAATCCGCGATGAGATCCGATGAACTTGGCTCACCCGACTCGTTGTTTATTTAATTTTTATTTGTTTGATATATTTTTAACTTTTTAAATTGTTTCGTATAAAGGTAATTATTTTTTAGATTAAATTTCCTTTTTAACAGATTTTCTTTTCTTTTTTTAGAATGCAGTAATTAATAACAGTTCTTTATGAAGAATTTTACATTTTTCAGTGATAATTTGTTTAATAAATTCATGCACACATGTACCATATTCTAATACGATGTTTTTGATTCGTTCAATTAAAAAGCTTTTAACGCTGGATTTCATAAGTGAACGCAGATTGCCAATTTTTGATTAATTGATGCGACACATTCAAAAGTGAAGTTTTGACGATTCTTGCATAATTTTATAGCTATTCGTACAATCTTACTCATCACTTATGGTAACAACTCATTAACAGAATAATAAAAAAAGTTTAAAGTACTTCTCATCCTTTTCACGAGCTCGTAAATTTTCTTCCGCTTTGCTGATGTCATCCTCAAACTACTAGTAAAATTTGTGTACTACCAAAAGAATATAGGACACTTCAAAAATTGATTACCTCATATTTAAGCGAATGACACAGAATTCAACGACTCCAATCCTCCGAAGTTCATTTTATTGCAATGTTCTTTAGTAACATTTCAACAGTCGTTATTTATTGCTTCGTTCAAGCTAACTAATTAGAATATTACCAAAGAGTATAAAGTCCAAAAGAACCCATTTCTTATTACTGACCTACCAAAATTATGTAACGGAAGTAACGAGAAAATGACCAAAATTTTAGTGAAATAAGAAATATTAAAAATTTCTATAATAACAGTAGAAGATAAAATGGAAAAAGCGTTTTTACGATGAACTTACTGCAATTTTCTCTCGAAGGTAAAACTCATGGTCTGTGACTTTGAAAATGAGCATCAGACTTTTATATATAGCTGCTAAAGTAAGGATTAACAACTTATTTTAAAAAATGTTTGGAAAATTGAAGGGGATATAAAAGTATGGTAAAAGTAAGAAAACAAACAGAGCCAGCATATCCACCGCTGCCTTAATTAATGCATAATTCGCAGAAAAAAACGGTGAGAGTGAAAACCTAATTTTTAATTAATATTTAAATTCCTCAAATCAGATTAATTACAGCCAGTTAATTTTAAAGACATCTTAAAAAGAAAACCGTATTGCAAACTATTTTTAAAGTTATAAAGCTTATTAAAACGACAAGAGCCGCAGCGACAGGAGCCCCGCGATGGCAGTTCCACCGAACGACAAAGCCACCTGACGAAAGCAGACCATTCGAACGCGGACCTTCCAAGACATTACCATTAAAATTAATAACGCCGGCTCGATTTCTTCCGAAGAATCAGCGCCCAACTCTCCCCGTCTGCGCGGCGATTTACATCGAAAGTCAATAAGGACTCGGTCGGCGCTCGGCATAAAAAGCAGCGGGTAAAACAAGGTGGGGGCGAAAAAGAAAACAGAGAAAGCGGGAGGCGCGCGAGAAAAGACGCGGGCGGCGAACTTCGGCTCCCTCCCCATCCATCTTCCCTGGTCGCGAAAGTTTTTCAAGAGTCGCGGCACTGCATTTTCCGCGCATTACGCGCGCCATAATTAAACCGACGCCTCGAGGCCGCACCTCCCTCCCCGCCGCGGGGCGAAATATGGCCGGGCTCTAAATTCTAATGCGCGGCGCTGGGCGATTCATTTGTCATTTGAATTATGGCGCGGCCGGCGAAGGCGCGTCCCGCGAAAAAAGAGGCACCGCTCCGTCGCGGTCGCGGGCGCGCGTACGCGCGCGTGACTTAGTGTTATGCGTTTTCGGAAAGTTTCGCGAGGTTCAAAGTGTTGCGCGCGACGCGCGCAAGAAGTTCGCCGCGGGCTACGGTACATTGCCGCGTCGCTGACGCCAACTAGGTTTACGCCGTTTTTACGCGCTCCAACGTTTTCGGGGGATTAGTCTTTACGATTCCAAAAATGTTGGACTCGCGCAAAAGTTCGTTATTTCATTAGCAGGATTTCACGATGTTTTGAGGAGGAAAATAGCCTTCTATTCGTATAAACAATCAGTTTAACTCGCGTGTAGGAAAACGTGATTTTCCTTGCTAGCGATGTAACTGAGAATTTGCATAACTTCGCTATACTTGAGAGCGGACAGAACCTCCTACTTTAATACGAACCTTTATTGATCTTGAGTTACCTACTAAAGCTTTAAATGTTAAATTTATCAAAATATAAAGTTACTGTCTTGAAACTTGAAAGTTACAGTGTAAATGATGAATTTATCTAAAAGTTTACCATTAAAAGCTTTGTAGTCTTCTAAAAGAAAAAAAAGAAAATGAAACAGCTTTAATAAGATTATAATATTTAATTAAGATAAAATAATGTAAACAATCAATAAATACAGTAATTTTGATATATTTACTTGGTAAAATTTGAATAGAGAGTTTAATCGAAATATTTGCGCTAAAGTGGGAATTTAAAAGTCGCATATAATACGAGCGCGAGTCATTAAACTAGTCCGACGGATTTAATTAAAGTAGTTTGACGAAGGCGCCGTTTTTCAAAATTATTAGGGTATTAAACGAAAGATGAAATACGCTCCCATGATTTAGTGCCACGGAAAATAAAGTCGTAAGTCGAAATCAGGAATCAGCGCTGAAATTTATTTGAACATATCGAGTCGAGTTACTTAACGGTTGAAAAGATAGGGACCGCTCCTGAAATTTACGACGATCTAGATAAGCGTCTTGATTCGGGAAAAAAGGTGTGGGGACGAATCGGATGGTCGAAAAGTATAAGGCGGCCCTCCCCCCAACTCCCCCAAGACAAATCTCCTCCGTTAAAAAAAGAAAGCTCCCTATCCCCGCTCGCAGTGCCTTTTTTCCCTCCGATAAAAATAGTTTTTCTCCCTCGGCTAAGAGACAAAAGTGTAGACTGCAAATATCCTAGTGCAATTAAACGTTCGACCTGTCGCAATTAATCGCGACCATTGAATACGCGCGATTACACCGCAGCGCTTTTTACGCGCCGATAGCGCATAGTCCGCTCCGGCGTGCAAATGCGACAAAGCGGTTTAGCCGCCGCAGTCCGCACGCAAATGCGTTTCCTCGGCGGAAATGATCATCGAGCGAGGCGCGCGCGCTTCGCCGGGCGATCGCTCGTGGCGATGGCTCTTGCTGCGCGCCGGGCTTGAAAGCGCGCGGGGCGAACGACGCGGGGGTGGAGTTTTCTCCCGCGCGCCAAGTATAAAAGTCCAAAGTTTAAACAGCCCGTGGCAGTGAGCCGTGAAGGGGCCCCGCGCCGTCGCGCTCTTAAATATTTTACGCCATTGTCGCTTCCCGGCTTATATTCGCAGCTCGTCCCCGCCAGGTGTATTGTACACACGCCGAGACTTTCATCCCCCCGCCTTGTCCTCTTCTGCTCTCTTCCTTCGCCCTACACCCTTCTTCTTCTTCTTTTTTTGTAGAAAATGTCCCTGCGGTCAGATGTGCGCTGCATTATTTTTGCACCCCGCTCGTCGCGTCACACTTCGCTTTCGGCTATTTTAGAGGGTGGCGCGGGGGGATTGTGAGGAGGGTGTATACACTCCGGATCAAAAGGTCTTGAGGGACATGGCCATTTTTGTTTTGAAGCTCCATTGCCTTTCGTTGGTGTTAAAGAGAATACTTGAGCTTAGTGAATTTTGTTTGAATGAGGAGTATTATTATTTTGATTTTATTATGAGTAGATTTTAAAATCTTTTCTAAACATTAATATTTTTTTTTACATGTTCTTTGTAAAGCGATGTTTTATTAATATTTTTTAATATTCAAAAGCGTTTATACAAAAATAACATGTTTTAAAAGTTGCATACATAAATAATTATTTTATTGTTTAATGTAGCGAACGTCGATAACTTACCATGAAACTTAAGGGCTTACCGTCATTTCTCCTGTTAGTATTAGTAGTTATCCGCCTCAGGCACGATCAGTGTCATCTTCTCTACCAGTCGGTCAGCTCAACTGCCGATAATACAGGAAATGACGTCAGAAATCTTACTTCTATAGAAACTGTAATCATGATACCCTTGCTAAATTTTATATCGATTGTATTTATTATACAAAATTTTGTTATAAATTATCAATAATAATTAAAAGAAAATCATTTTTTAAATCGATTGTTAATTTTATTAATTTTAAGTAATGAACGTATTTTAAAAATATCCATTCTTTTTGAAAAATAATGCATTTTTTAATAGCATAATTAATTTATTTAATAAATAGAATATGCTTATCACTCCTCATGCCATCGAATATAATGAAACATAATTGAAAATGATTAATTAAATTTGGTTTCATTGCACTATCTATTCATAGGCGAAGGTACTTAACGAAATGACTTCCGGCACAATAGTAGACAAAATGAATTTCCCAACAGCTAATTACAAAAAAAAGGAAAACATACATGTGCCATCAATAATAAAACATCACTCGAGGCACAACCCCCAAAAAGCCATCGACAAAAGGGCCCGACACTGCCAATTTAAAGCTACACAGAGAAGGCCCGACGAGCTCCGCTCGGGGATTCAACGACGTCGGATTAGTCGGCAGATAATCGTATGAAAAGAAGTAGCCGGGCTCAGCCGCCGTCCGGCAAATCAAACACGACGGCGCGCGGTCCAGCTGCCGCCGTCCGCGCCGCTCCTCCAATATCCTCGATCGGATCCGCATCGCGCCAGGCGATTATGTTTCAGGAGTGGCCCCGCGCAAACACTCGGGCTTTTATCGAGCCGGCCACTTTTTCCTTTCGCCTATCTGTTTTTTTTCTTCTCTCTCCTACTCGCTCGCCGGCCACCGCGCTGCACGCGCCTGCATCTGCCGGCTGCCGGACACTGGCCATCTGACCGTCGCGCGCCCGCCGAAAAAAAAGGAGACAATGGCGGAACGCGCGCGCGCGAGGGTCGACAGTCTATGCGCGCGCGGGGAAGAAAAAAAGTTTCTCCGCGCGAGCGGCATAAAGCGAGTGTGATTTTTTTTTCGTGCATCGGAGAGGAGCGTTTTTTTTTCACGTACAGCGGCGAAACTTTTTTTTATTCACGAAGATTCGACGCGCACGCGCGGAATTCGGGGGCTGGGGTGGCGCGCGCTTGCAGCGGGCAGAATGCAGGACACGCGAAGGATAGCCGCGGGCTCGTGCGGGGGACTGCTTTTGACCTATAGCCGGAGTTTCGAAACTTTTTTTTCACCGGTCCGTCCTTTCGTGCGGTTATACGCGTTTCGATAAAAATGAGTTTTGTCGGCGATCTGCGCGTCAGATGCGGCTTTTGGAATCGATCTCGCTCGGTGATGTTCTCGGCTTGTTTAGCGCTGTAATCGAATGTTTTTTTTTTTATTAATTGCTTCATTTCCCTTATGCGAGGCCAAAATTAAGTATGCGGTCATCTTACACTTTAAATACTTTAATCGGATTATCCGTACGTCCAAGAATGTTCGATCATTTTTATTGACAATGATCGTTATTACAGGCGAGTCAGGTATGATAACCTTGAGGTAACCTTTCCTTAAAGTGATAACGTATAGTAGTCTATTTTCTGATAGATAATTCATTATCGAATTAGCATTGTGCATGCCCGATATGTGTAAGTTTATTAAGATGACAATGATGATCAAGCATTTCCTGATAACAAAAAACATCTTTTTTAAATTTTAAATATACCGTCGTATTTATACAGACGATAAGTTTTTATGAATAAATTCTGTTTACTACAAAAGAATCCACACTTCAAATCGCTTTATCAGATACATAAATTCTTTCCTCGACAAGATATTTAAATAAAGTACACATCGTTTGACACAATTAAAAAACGAGTATAACAACTGACAAACAATTATTGCTCGTCACTTCAGTAATCGCACAAACAGAAAAATAAAAGATCCCCTTTGTCCCGTTGCGGCACGTGACAATGTGTCGCCTCAAAAATTCAAATTTCAGGCTTTAAATATCGCAACGGAACTCGAGCCAAAAAAAACGAGGTCACCCACTGTCCGAGCGACTGGCAAAAGGAAAAAAAAGTACAAAACCGAAAATAACCGAAAAGCCGGAGCAAGTCGGAGCGGCCGGCACTATTGGAAGTGCGCCTACTGGTAATTACCGAAACCGCCGGACCGGGCGAAGCGTCCGAAACCTATAACTTTCTTGCGCTCGGCGAGACGTGCGGCAAGTGCGTCTTGCGCCTCGCGAGCGGAGGTCGCATTAACGACGCCGCGACGCTGCGGCGGTGCCTCCCTCGCTGCGGCATCTGTCGGGCCGGGCGCGGGCGTGAAATTGCGCTACATTGTACCTCTTACCCCGAAATTTCCCCGTCAATCAGGCGGCGACCGAGCCGGCCGTCCGTCTCGCTCGCACCCGCCTCGGCCGGCGAATCAAAAAATCGAGTGCGTGCGCGGTGTCCCGGCGTCCTGCATAATTTAGGGGCAAACGAGGCGAAATTGGGCGAGCGAGCGAGCGAGAGAGAGGGGGGAAAAGAGAAAGCGCGAGGGTGGTGCCGCCGTTGCTACTTCCTTACGCACTTGTCACGCGATTGCCATGCAACATTAATGAGCGAGCGCGAGAGTCTAACTCGCTCGTCTCGGGCCGCGGAGCCCGGCGAGCGGCAAATTAATGGTATTAGGAACGATGAACGGATGCGGATATTTCCGAGAACGGCTTGTGCGTAACGCGCGCCCGTTGGGCCGCTGCGCTCGCGTACACGCCGGAGGAGAGGCGGAGGGAGCTGCTCGCGAAGTTGCGCCGCGCGCATTAACTTCGAAGCGCGAGGCATCAACGAGCCTCGCGTGATTGGCCGGGCTTTATAGTTTTATTGCCGGCGCTTTTTTTCCTCTCCTGCTCCTATCGCCGGATTCGTGTTTCGTGTCTAGACTTCGGCTCGTTTTTCGAATATACAGAGCGATGCGTGCGCGTCTCCGGGCTATGAAAAATTACGGCCCCATCCGAATATTGCCGGATAATGTTTTAATTCGTAAGTATACCGCTTTTTCTCCATCGGCCGACTGATTTATTTTACTCGAAGGGAATAATAAAATTGACGAAATTCGGCGTTATTTACGGCTTTTTGATTATCGCCGGATATAAAAATAAGAATCGTTTACGTCATTTATTTACACGCATATATAAATAGATAATAGTGAAATTTATTTTTCTTAGCGTAGTCATTTTTATTCGAAAAATTCTCTCCATGTGATAAGGTACCAAGTATTTCAGTCGTATAGTATTATTTTTATCTAAACAAAAAGTATAAAATTGAAAATAGAAAATAATGCAAAAAGCAGTTATTGCAACTTCGCGGCAATTAACGAAAGATCAGCAAAGCTAATCGAAAAGCGACACTCGTGACGCAAGTGTAATGCAACCCAGCTCATTATACCTCATGAAACATCCCATCTCGCCGACAGGCTCTCGGCTTGCATCGGGCGCACGCGTCCGAGGAGGCAAAAAAAAGAAGGGAATACCTCCTCTTATGCAACGCGCGATCGGCACACGCCGCGTCTCCCGTCTCTCTCTCCCATTTTTTTCTCTCTCCGTTTCCCCAACTACGAGGGGGGAGCCGGACGCGCGAGTGACCAAATTTTTCGGAAAAAAATTTGAAAGCGCCCGTCCGGAATAATTTTCCCCCGGCGTACCTTTTTCTCTTTGTCGCCCTCCTCCCCCCGCGCGCAGTTTCCGGGGTGTGCGCTTACGCGCGCGCTCCCGGATTTATTGGGGAGTTATCGAAAGCGTAATTTATGCCGCTCCTCGAGCGAATTGGCCCCCGCTTTTGAAGCCCGTCGCTTTTACGGCCCCTTCGAAAAGGAACGTATGGTAATTCATCGCGCACGATCGCTCGTTCTCTTTTTTTCCACCTCTATTTTGCCCCGGGCAGCTCGTTTTGAATAAACTTTTAAAATTTACGCGTTTTTCGGCGATTTACGGATATCGAAGTCGCGCACGTAGTTCCGATTGAATGGACGCAGCAATTTTTGCTGGTACGGGGAGAGAAATTTTCGGACCGTGAGTATCGATTGAAACTGCAGCATCAATCACGCTCGTTTAATTTACAAACGGTGAATTTCTCATCGCGCAACAAGACGTCAAAGCCTCGCTCTAGAAACGCCGGGAAGGACGGCTAGGCCCCGAGACGCCGAGAAAAGCGGCGAAAGAGAGAGAGAGAAAAAAAAAAGCGGAAAAAGAAATTCCAATTTAACGTGCAGACCCGCTCCCCCATCATTAAGCGGGAATAATTTATAGAAAAGTCTTCAAGTATACAAAGCTACCCCACGTAGTATACATAATGGAAACTTTCATTGTATTACGCTCGGCGCGCTGAAAAATGATGCGCTGTCATACGGGGCAAACCTCAAAATAAATATTATTCCCCGGGCCTTTTCCCCCGGCGTCCGGGAAAAATCCAGCCGCGAAAAGCCGCTGCGCGAGGACAAATTCGCCCCGCGCGTACGAGCCGATATCCTCCTTGAATTAGTATAACCGAGCTCGCGCTCGCCTTAGCGACATCGCGATAGCAAGAGCGTAGGTGGGGGGATGGCGAAGCCGTGAAAAAAAAAGAGAGAAGGAGAGAAGAGGAGGGTGCGAGCCGCCCCCGGAGCAAGGAGAGGGCCGAAAAATCCAACTGACCACGTCCGCACTACAAACTCTCCCCTCGCAATCTCGCCCCTCTTTTCAAGCCGGACTTCTCTCTAGAGCGTGGATGTATGTGTGTGTGCGCGCGCGCCTTTTCCTTTTTCCCGAAGAGAAGTAGTCGAAGGAAAAAAACCGGCCCGGGAGCCGTCGGGGGAATTGCGAATTCTGAACTGGGGTAAAAGTCTGCTCGTCAAAGAGCTCTGGGTGGGAGGAGGATTTTCCTTCCCTCCTCCCTTTTTCTCCTCTTTTTTTGTCTCGGCCCCCCGTATCTCCCCGGGTTTTCGGTTTGAAGCGCGCGTGCAGGTGCCCGCAGGGAGGACGACCGGGGGACTGAGATCATTACCGGCCGCGGCTATAAAACCGAGACGTACACCGGCGACGGCGAATTTACCATGGGTCAAGTGAGAGTCTGTTGTATTGCGCGGCCCTTCCCTCTACCCCACTCCTGTAATACGCGTACGCTACTTTTTTTTCTTCTCTCTCTCTCTCTCCTTTTTTTTCTTCCCTGCCGAGGCGCGCGTGCCATATTTTATTTTCCGCAGAGGGATGACCGAAGTAAATTGGGCAATGAGGATGGAAGTCGAAGTTTCTTCTTTTTTTCTTCTGCTTTTCTAACCCGGCGAAAATTAGGAGATTAAATTTTAAATATTTAGGGAAATTTTACGAATTAATTTTGGTTGGGGAGTTACTTTCGTTGCATTTTAATGCCGCGGCGTACGGGAGTCGCCCACGGACCAAATGAAAAATTCCCCGAAATATTTTTATGGACTCGCGGATGTAAATTTGAAAATCTATTTTGTATGCTAATGTCGCGTTTCATTTTTATTTATGACTCACGGGCCGCGAATGCGAAACTGTCAAATTGTTCGGAAAAAATTTCCCGATCATTTTACATATATCATTATGCGGGACGGACGGGAATTTTTAAATTTGAATACCAGAAACTCCGCAAAATCCCAAGCTCGCGTCTCGCTTTATTTTTCACCCCCGGTAAAAATACAAAGAAATAAAAGGATTAGAAAGAATAAAAAAGTACGAAATAAACGAGAAAGACCTTTCATTATACTCCACAATTAATTCATAGTCGCAATTAACTAACTGTTCCTCGTAATAACGGGTTACAGAAAAAAAGGCTTAGTTGTCTATCTCCGCTAATTGCCCAAGCCACTGTTTTTTACCAAATCAAAAATTACGCCCGCGCGAAGTTCACCCTTTGAAAAAAAAATTACGAGCGCGACGTAAAACGCCGAGATCGTCCGTCCAATTACGCCGGGCGTTCTCCCCGCTAGCAAGGCGCGTGTGTATATACACAACTAGGCGCGTGCAGCGCGCGGCTCTATTTTTAAATCGCCGGTCACTTATCGCGACGAGAGAGAGACAAACCGGACGGACGCGGGACAGCGAGCGGACAGCATCGAAAGGGGGGTGGGATCGATATGGAGGCGTTCGCACGGCTATCGGTTCAACGACACGTCGCGCCTCCTGCGTCCTGCGCGCGCCTACATAATTCAGCGCCGTCGCGTGCATGCGCGCGCGCGCACTGTAAACTTTTAAAAAAAGCCCCGCACGCGAGTTTTCCTTATTCATGCGCCCGCTGCGCTTTTCGCGCGTACGCCGCGCGGCCTCAAGTTAAACAGCAACTTTCGCCGAGACCGCCGCTCGCTCGCGCGCTCCCCTTTTTCTTGCCGTCCATAAGTCCGAGCCGATGTTATATTTATAATAAAATCAGTTATCGATCAAGCCCGAGCGGACACATTTTTTTATTAATAATTTATGAGCGGGGCGCGCGGGGGTGAAAAATATGAAAACACGGCCTTTTTTTCCGGGAATACACGGAAAATTGAGTGGCTGTCGGGAGAAAGCGGAGAGAGAGACAGAGAGGAGAGCCCCACTCCGACGAGCCGCCCCCGCTCCTGCCGCTCCTGACAGTCGGACCTGACTTTGAAAGCTCGCGCGCGTACGACGCCTCGGGTGTGTGTGCGCGCGCCCGCGTGTGCGTACGACGGCCCGCGAGTGTGCGCAGAGCCGGGGGAACGGAGGGAGGGAGGAAAGAGGGGGTTGAATCAGCGCGGGGGTGTAAGGGGGAATTAGTGGATGGCCTGTGCGGACACAATGTGGGGATACTTTCTCATATCAAGTATGGCCGCTATGGTGGCATGATGGCCAAAACAATCGTAAGTAACTCTCGCATACAGTTTTCCTTTTCTTTTCTCAACGAATTTCTCCCTTTGAAACTCGTCGCTCTCTCTCTACACCTTTTATCTCTCAGTGTACTCAGTGCACTCTCTATCCTTCTCTTTTCTGTATCGCGTGTAATTATGTTTTTCAACCGGTGTTATACTCAAGTTCGGGGGTGGAAGAATTTCAAGAAGCCTGCGAACCCGCGATCTCTAGACTACTGAAGACGATCAACGAGTGCCTTACATGAAAAACAAAGTGCGTCGCAAGTGCCGCGGGAGGAAAGTGCAACCAGTGCGCGTGGAAAAAAGCGAGTCGACTCGAATTAAAAACTGTAAACTAATCGCGGCGCGCAGGTGTTCACTCGGAGGGGCGAATGTAGCGCAACGCTCGGGCCTCGCTCGGAAACTGAGCGGAGCCGCCGGCTGATCGGCGGATGCGCGTCTCTTTTGCATGCGAACGGCTTGACGCGCGCGCCGGTGCCACGCGCACACATTACACATAGAGGGAGAGCGGGGGCGATCGCAGTTTAGAGCGTAAAATTTGCCGGGTGCTTGGGCCGATGATGGATCGCGCCGGGGGCGTTCGCAACTGCGGAATCCGTTGCGCCGGGCATTTAAAAGCGACGGCGGCGCTCGGGCGATTGACCGGATGTGTCGGTTTATTGAGTCGACCGGGGCCTTCGATCATTGCGGTGAAAAGTGTATTTTGAAGAAACTTTTAATTGATTGCTTATTCTCTCATTGTGTATTCAGGCTTTTTAAATTCCTTCTGTTATCTGCAGTGTGCTTGTTGCTGTAAATATTTGTGATGTGTCGTAGATGTATTTAAGATACAAAGTATTTTGCGTTAAAAATGGCCGTTTTTATTTCAAGTGCCAATTGTAAAATTCACGAGTAAGTTAATTGGCTTTAAGGAGCAGATGTTTATCTGTCGTTGATACAGAAAAAAATTTACAACTCTGATTCAATTTCTTTTTGCATAATATTTCGTAATTACAAATTAAATGGCGCAATTCATTCATTTAAAGCCCCTCGCGTCGCCAATAATCGCATCACCACTTTATCACCTTATTTGCACGCCGATAGCGCCCGCTATAAATCATGCGCTCTTTAAAGCGAATCTCACCGCGATCTGCTCATCCTCCGGCAGTACCCCGCATCGACAAATAAATAACTGATCCCCATCTCCATTCCACGACACTTGTGATTCCTTGGAATTAACTTCGTCTTATACAGTTCCAATCTTAAATTCGTCATTTTCAAGTTAATCAAATTGATCATTTAAATTTCTCATTAGAAATCCCCGATAATTATCGCCGCGAATTTGCCCGTAAAGGCCGCGCAGCCGACGCAGCTCCGAAATTGCGCCCCGAAAAAAAAATCGATAAGGGAACTCGGAATCTTGAAAGTCAGGACGTATACGCCACTGGTAGTCCATAAATTCGAAGCCCGCAGGCTTTATAGAAGCTCGAGCCTACGCGCGAAGGAGAAGTAAGGGGGACGCGAGGCCTCGGGCGCCGGCGGCAGGGGATTTTTCGAGGCAAGTGCGTGTATCGATCCCCGGCCGCCGTGGCGAGCGAGAGAGAAGGAGCCGCCTCGGCGGCTTTGAAGTTGCCCGTAAGGAACGAAAAGTTTCCTTCGGCGCGCGCGGTGTTAAAGTGGTCCCCCCCTGAGCCCACCCCCGGCGCCCCCCTCGGGCTCGCTCTCCCGCGCGCACACGTACGCAGCACACGGGCGGCGGCGAGCGAGAGCCGCGCAGCGACGAAGGAGACGAGCGCGCGGGAGATTTCTCGCAGGAGGCCTATTGATCGGAGCGGCCGGCCCGCGCACACGCGCATAAAACTCTTCGCCTCGTAAACAAGACAAATATCATCGCGCGCGCCGCCGCTGTCCTGCGCGGGCGAATCCGTCTTACTCCCGGCGTCCCCGGCGAAATTTCATTCGACTCGACGGTGCGGCGACCGCGCCTCCCCCTCGGCCCCGGCGTCGCGCTGCAGGCCCGCGCCGCGCCATTTTTGAAACTATGGCAACGCAAGCGCGAGGAACTAATCTCGATTCGAGGATCGAAGCGGCCGCCGCCGCGCGCACACACCGTAGTCGCGGCAGCCCCGAGACACTTTCACTTTTCGACGTTTATGACGTACGCACGCCGCCCCCGCGCGCGCCCTCCTTTTCAACGGGAGGAAAAGCGCCGGGGCTTCCTTCGGCCGCTCCTCGAGGCGCGCACCCCAGCCGGCGGCGAGATAACGCGCGCTGGATATTGACGGGATATATCTTCGGGGACGAAATATTGCCCGAGCTTCCTTTCCCTTTCACCTTGCAAGCGCCGTCTTTTCTTTCCGGGGCGTCATTCTGGACTCATTTTCAAATGATTGTTTCGCCCTCCTTTGCCGGGGGAACCGTCGATGTCGTTTGTTTTGTTTTAGGCGGCCGAGCGATTAAAATCTATTCTTTCCCGTTATTAATGCTTCGTCATTTGTTACACTTGAAGAACGACGCGAATGGAATTATTTAAATTGAATATTGAAATTACTTATGATTTATTGCGTCGTAAATAAATTAAATTCTTTAAATTTTTATAATTTTTCATTTGGGATTAAAAAGAGATATGACTAACGTAATAACATTACATTATTAATTATAAGATTATAATCAGGTAACAATCTTTATATTCAGATAACAATAACTTAGATGCAAAGATAATACTGAATGTTATCGGTAACATTCATTTGTTAACAACATTGATTGTTCCTATCAGGAAAAAAGCAACTCTCGTTCACGCGCACATCAAGAAAAAAAACTAAACAATCTGATTCAACAATTTTGATTCAACAGTTTTATATATAAAAAGAATATATTTCCGATAATGACTCTTCGCGCAGTAATATTTTGACGCAATTCACTGAATGCAGTGCTCGTTATATCACAATGGGTAAACAAGTGCGAGGAGCGCGCGCGCGCTTTTTGAACCGCGATTGCTATCAGAGTCGATGAAAGCGGAGCCCGCGCGCGAATGGGGAGGCGCGTAATTGAAAGTCCCACGAGGGGGGGTAGTGAGTTCAATTTTTAGGTCATAACTGTCGCGTCTGAAAGGAGAGCCATCGGCCCCGATAATTTTTTGTTATTCGCGTGCGCGTAACTGTACACGGAGGGCAAGGAATAAAGCGCCGCTCGCTTCAGTCATCGACGTGCCTTTGACGTGCCTATTTACAATTCGCCGACATAAACAGGGGCTTCTGTTCTGCCTTTTTTATTTTTCAATTACCTCGTCATTTTGAGGCATATTATCTATGCGCGATGAATAATAATACAAGATTATTTTATGAAACTGATAAAATTTAATTAACGAATAATTGCAAGATAGTGGAATTTGTGATTCAAGGTTTGGAAAAGAAGTGAATATTTAATTAATATCGTGTTTTGCCGAGTACCATTAGAAATATTGAAATTTATTGTAAATAAACCAAATTAAATGAAGATATACATAATTTATTACCGATGACCAATTACAACGCACATAATTTATTGAAAGTACTACGATTTTAATGTCACTGATTTGCAATTAATCATTACTACTTCGTATATCAATTTATGAATTAAAATTATGCATATTGCAATAAAATACAGGGGAAAATGAATTCATATTTTTAAAATTAATTTTAAACACTTTATTTTTAATAACTAATTTCTTCTAAAAGCTTTATTAATAAAAACTATATATGTACATTCCAGGAAAAAAGCTGTAATTATCTTTATTTTCCACGGCTTCAAGATATTTGCGAAAGATATAACTTTACACCATATTAATTTTATATAAGGCATCTATAATTACAGTAATATTTAATTAATAACTTTTCTGTTCTCTATAAAGTGATAAAAAATGTTCATAGATTTTATCGAAAACGTGAACTTAAGTCAGTATGCTTATAATAATGTCAATGGAAAATATTATGTTAACTAAATTCCCAAAAATATATAAAGCATAATAGAAGAATAGTGAAAGAACAACTAAAAATTCAATACTACAATTTTTTCCCCGATATTTTACGCGTAAGAAATGTAATTATTATAATAGCCGCGAGAAAATAAAAAAAAATTACTGTGACAAATGAAGAATCGCCATTTGAAAAATCGCCCTACACAGAGATGCAATCGTACCAGCAGGAAAGCGCAAGCATTACATGGAGGCATTGTATCGCGGTCTACCCTGCGGATCGGAAGCGCGCGCGGGCGCACTCGTTTCTCCCATTCACGCATCTCTTTCTCTCTCTCACCCTCTCTCGGCGCGCGCTGCAATAAAAGGGTATTCGCGTGCCCGTCGGCAGGTATAATCCCCCCGCGTCTCTCCGTGGCCATTCTCCCGCTGTCAGTCCCCGGAGTTTTTCACATTTTTGGCAAAAGCCCTGGCCTCGCCCCGCGCATACGGGCCTATTTACCGCTGTTTTCGTGATTGCGCCGGGCGCCCCTTTCAAAAGGCCTCGCATAATCCAATTCCCGGCGATCCGGGCCTCCTTTCATCGCGCCGAGGGGGAGGTAGAGCGGGGAGCCGCTGCTGCTCGATTGAAACGTAAGGATTCTCGCCGATTTACGGAAAAAAGGGGTTGCTCGCGCAAGCGCTCCTCAACCCTCTCGATCATTGCGCGCGCGTGTCAACCCCGGTTGCGCCATGATTCTGCAAGTCCGCCTCGAATCGATGATGAATCGCCGAATTCCCGGAAAAATATTGTTCCTCCGCCGCCGCCGGCGAAACTTTTGTTGTCTCAAAAAATACGCGCCGACGACAGAGTTGCGCCTGTTTTCTTTCACCGAACTTTCAATGGCCCCGAGTGGCGCGCGGCAATTTTTGCAAGTGCACGCCTCGCGGCCTATAGCCGCGGCGGGAGTAAACTTTATCCGCGTTGAAACGTTGAAATAAAAAGGGAGATTCGCCTGCGCCCGCGAAAGTAAATAAAGTGTAAAATTACTCTTCCGTAAACTTTCGTCGCCGGCGGTCGTCCGTTTGCAGGATCCATAAGTTTGAATAAATAACATTTTCCGCCCTTTACGAGTTTGTAAATTGTAACCGACCATAAGTAAATAACTGCAAGTTAACGTCGCTTAAATTTTACACGGCTGCGCCGAAACTGCACATTATTCGTAAACTATTCATTTGATTTCATCCCTTCTTTTGAAAATTGAGATTCTCTAGAAAATTCATAGACTGTCAAGGGGTGCTGTTCCAAACTTTTACCTTCTCTTAACCATTTTCTAAAAGGTTATTAAAACTTATTTGCTACTACTATTCTTATCGTATAATTAAGTAGAAACAGAAATCGAACGAAAAAAGGATATAACTCCCCCTTCTTTACTAAGGAAACTTTTAACGTATATTTTTGTCGTTCAAGTGACAATTCGAACTTCAAATTATTTTTACATCCAATTATAAATCCAGTCATAAAAGCTCCAACTATTCATTGTATTAATCGACGCAAAAATGAAGTCGTCGATCGGTCGCGAAAGTTTCGACGGGCGCTAGAGTCGAAAAGCCAGGAAACAGCCGGCAAAGGTTCGTCCTCCACGAAACAAAAAAACAAGCGAAACCACCCCAAAAAGGCCTATCGGACCCACGAGGGCTAGACCCGCTCACCTATACGCAGCGGCGATCGGTGGCTCTCGGGGAGAGGGGGGACTAGATTCGGGCAGTCGCGCGGTCCGCTCGGGGGTTGGGCCGCGTACACGAAAACAGCACATGACAGATCGACACGAGGCGGCGAGTCGCGCGTACGCTCACAAGAGGACCGACCGAGCCAGCACTTGGGACAGCTCGGCGTGTGTCGCGCGCGTGTCTGCGGTGGGCTCACCTACTTTTTTTTCATTTTTCGTCGACAAAAGGCGGAACCGGCAAAGAAAGCGGCAGCAGCGGACAAAGACGCGGCAATTGTAGATTCCCTCCTCGGGAGGACCCGAGGTGCAGCGCGCAAAAAAAGAAGGAAGGAAGGAAAGAAAAGGGACACGCGCGCGCGCCGGTCTCTCCCCACCGGACGGCCGAGGCGGCCACGTGCCGCCGCCCTTAACACGCCTCCTCCTCGCGCGTATATACCTTTCTCCGCTCCTTGCGGCCCTCGGCGGTGCGGGGCGCACGCGCGACCAGCCGCGAGAGGAGAGAAAGTGCCGGCGGCCGGACTCGCGCGCTCGCACGCAGACGGACCGTGGCGAGTCGCGCGGCGAGGAGTCCCCGTATAGAGACGCGATGTGCTGTCGGCGGCGCGGGTGCCGCGGGTGCCGCGGGCACGAGGTGCGCGCTCGCCGCGAGTGACCTTGGCGGGAGGACCAGCGCGCAGGTGCGAGACAGCTGATGACGACGGCGATGATCGACGCGGACCTATACGCACGGAACCTCGCTCGATTGTGATCTTTTTTTTAACGAGGCGCTACGACGTTCGAAGAAGGGTAAGAAGCTTCAATTTGCCGGGGGAGTATAAGTGACCGGAGGTCGATAGTTTCAGTGCTTTTTTTGTGATTATATGCTGGTTCGGAGGTTATATCATAGGATGTTCAAGAAGTTTCTTTTTTTAGAGAAGCGTAATAGGAGAAGACGCAAGAGCTTTTCCTTAGTTCAGCGGTTACCGGCGTTCAAATTCGATTTTCTGAGTGAACTTTAACAGAGCAATATTTATTTAGTCTGTTATTTCAAATTAAAAGTTATGGCAAGTGAGATTAAAAGTTTCGCATTCAGACTTTCGACAAATATTTATCGTCTATCTACTGCGTACTTTTTGTTGTTACCGATAGTGGTGGTCTAAAAATAATTTCAGTGATTTCAATTTACAAAATGAACCACTTAAAAACGCATCAAATTATTTTTTCTTAAAATAACTAAAGAATTTTTTCCAGTTTCTTGAAATTTTTATTTATTTTTTCAACGGATCGCACAAAAAAGGGATGACTAAAAAGTTTTTTTTTCTTTTGGATCATCCATCATTTGAGTTTGATATAGAGTGAAACGCGTGAGTAACAAAGCTCTATATTTTAAATGAGCTTTAAAATGACATATTAAAAGTTTAATTTAGTCCCACTCTCTCCTACTATTTTTCGCGCCTTAAAGCTTGTTCAAAGCTTTCAATTTAAAATTATCTAGAAATTAATTATATCGATTCTGATTTTCTATATATCTATTGTCAAAAAGAAAATTAGTGTTGGAGAAACTTGAAACAATTTAACGTCAAAATTAAAAGCAATTATCGATTGATTACTTTATAAAAAACTAAAACTTTAATCCAATTTTCCAACGTGATTAGTGGTTTGAAAAAAGTCGGCCACCGGCGCGCTCGTAAAAAGCCATAAAACCGGCACCGAATCTAAATTGTAAAGCAAACAGCGGGGCTAGTGGTAATTCAAAAGTCGCAGCTCGACGGCTGGCTGGAGTCTTACAGGAAGCCGGGCCAATGGCCGGCGATCACGCCTATACGACAGGGCCCGGCCTAATGAGTTCGGCGCTCGGCGTAATACGGAAAACGCGCACTCTCAATTTTCTCGAAATCGTCCCCAAAAGCCGAGGGCGCAAGCGGCGGGCATGAGTCATATAAGCCCCCTTCGCCGGGGCTCGGCGACCCCCGCGCTCACGTCCACCGGACACGGGGTGTTCGTTTTGCCGTTCCGATCGACAACTTTCGTTTTTCTTTGCTCCGAGCCACCCCCTCCACCCCCGTCTCTCGTTAGGCGCCGTCGGTCCACCCTCTGTACGCGCGCCCACACTCACACAGGCGTACGCGCGAGTGCGCCCGCGCCAGTCCACTCACACGGACGAGCGCGTCAACCCGATTTTAGCCGAGTAAAATCATTATAACATTCGAAATTAATGCTGTCATGCGCACTGCCTCTCCGCGCGCCCGTTACTTTTTCTATGGGCGTATTAAAGTCCAGCCCGGCCGGGGATCCCTTTATACAACTCGCGCGCCAATGAGATTCATTAATAAAGTATCGGATTCCTTTTGTAGCCGCGGCCTCGGCCGCCAGAAATGGCAGGGATGGACGGGAGCGCAAGTGAGAGAGCGAGAGAGAAAAGGCGAAAGAAAAGAAAAGCGGTACGAGGGAAAGGAAGAGGGACGGGGGGGAGCCCTTATCGTCGAGTGCCGGAGAATTCGAAGCTTCAAGTCGCCGCGATCATTCGAAATGGTCAGAAAATCGATAGGCTCGGGGGCTTCGCTCTCTTTCTCTCCTTCCTCCTCTCGCTTCCCGACGCCCGAAGGGATTGAAGCCTGCCGGCCAGGCCGCAGCGATACGATTATGGCGCGCTCGAAAAATTATTAAATTTTCCCCAAGCGAGGATTCTCTCCCTTCCACTCTCATTCCTTTCCAACTTTTGCCAATTTCTTAAACTACGCGCCCGTCTAATCCACTTTATTTATCTATATTGATCGAAGGAAAACTCAATTTACTATGCTTATTAAAAGCAATAGCAATATTATACCGAGGCCTGAAAGTAATCAGTTGTTTAAGAAAGATTAATATGTTAGAACAAATTTCCTGGTCGCCCGCGGCTAGAAACGTCGAAGCGTCAATTTTATTAGAATCATCAATTTAATCTAATTAATTACTTTGTTTAGCAAGCGCCCTTTTCTCATATTTCTCCTACCTTTATTAATTTAGTAATTATTCCAATCTAAAAAACTATTCTAAAAAAGGCCAAAAATAAAGGACGAAAACAATATTTTCGACTGTCAAAAAGATTGCCATCAAAAGGACAGCCCCGTAAAAATAAGAAGGAAAAAGATTTTTTCCAGCTTTTCTTTTTCAAGATTTCTGTTTGCCTGACGTAAAAATCTTCAAGTTATCACCCTCTGACGTGTCAATTTTTTGTGTTTATGTCCAGGGAACGAGAGTCTAGACGCGGAAGCGCCGGAAGCCGCCAGAAGCCAGTGAAAGATGTCGTCCAGCCAGGAGGCCTGCCTGCCCGAGTCGACGGAGATCGATAGCGAGGGTTCGAGCTGCGAGGAACGGGAATCCCGCAGGCGGCTACTCGGCGATCCCGAAGGCATACCGAAGAAGCGGCGAAAACAGTCGACCCCCATCAAGTTCTCTACCTCGGTGAGCGTAAGCGGCGAGTGCGACGAGTCCGAGGAGGAGTCCGCCGCGAACAATCACGAGCGGCGTGATTACGAACAGCCGCAGCAGCAACACGTCCACGAGCTGGAAGGTAAGCCGTCGACCTCGCCGCTCTCTAAATCCATCCAGGGCCATCAGACGATAAAAGACGAGAATCTGAACAATGAATTCCGCTGCCAGTTTTGTAGTCAATTTTTCGGTAACCGCGGAGCGCTCGAGCTGCATCTCGAATGCGAGCACAATTTCGCTCTCTCGATGAGCAACGTCGCGATGCAACAGCACCAGCAGCAGACGCTGATGGGCAGCCGCGAGTCGCCGCAGATGCAGGTCCAATCGCGCGTGAGCCCAGAGACGACCGGCCAGTCGCAGAGCTCGGACCCGTCCATCAGTCCGATCAATCTCTCGGGTATTAGCATTAGGAACTTTGCGGCGAGTACGTCCTGGTTGTCGGGCCAGGGACAGATGCAGGCGCAGAACGAGGCTTCGCTCGCGAAAATTACCGCGAGGAACAATAATCACTTTCAGCCGATGCCCCCGGGTTTCCCGGCTCCCCTCGCGCAATTCTTGACGATGCCCGGCTTCCCCATGCCGGATTCCACGCAGATCCAACGAGCGACCATAGGACAGTTTCCAAAGATATTCAACCCCGACGCATACTGTGATCTCTGTAATAAGGAATTTTGCAACAAGTACTTTCTTAAGACGCACAAGGCTAATAAGCACGGCATTTACGTTGATCCGCCGAGTAGCAGCCAGTCGCAAAGTAACGGCGGTGCTCCGACGAGCCCTTTTATCACCGCGTCTAGTCCGATAAGCGGTTTGCCCGGAAATATGAGCATCAAAGCGGTTGACCAAACACAAAGACTTGAGAACAATGGCATGCAGCAGCAGCCGCAGCAACCAACGGTACCTTGTGATATGTGTCCTAAACGTTTCAAAAACGAGGATTCTTTGAGAAAACATAGGCAAAAAATTCATCTTAATCAAAACAATGAGTCGATCGACCCGCCTTCTTATCCATCTTCTTCTGTTGACGAAGAAAGGCAAAGTCCTGGTGGTATGGAGACACTTTTCAAGCAGGAGTACAACGTAGACCAAGACGAAAACAGTTATCCAACTACCCCAAGACCTAGTACAATGTCACCTCCCGCTTCTCAACAAATTAAAGAAGCTGTATTCAACGGTGAACGTTTACGACGCCTCGGTGTCATGAATCCCGAAGCTTTTTGTGAATTATGCTGCAAGGAATACTGCAACAAGTACTTCCTTCGAACGCACAAGCTAAAAAAGCACGGTATTTTTATTCCCGACAGCGAAAAGTCCCCAAATGCTCCAGGTTCCGGACCAACTTGGCATCAAGTGCAGACCAGCCCATTAAACCTCATAATGCAAGAAAGCCTCGGAAACGGATCGGAGTCTGGAGATCGAACGGAGGAATATGCTTGCAAGTCTTGTGGAATTCGTTTTCAAACTCAGGGGCTTTTCCATTTACATATGGAGAAAATTCATGATAGTTTAGAGCAGTCATCATCACCTAAACTGGACCAAGAAGCCGATTCAATGGATCAACGCACTGACTCTATTTCCGAAGATCTTCAAAAATTGCAGACGATGATTTTTCAATTAAATGGCTTGGAATCAAACAAGGCGGCTTCCTGCGCTCTTTGCGGCAAGGACTACGATACCCCTACTGCTTTGAAGACTCACATGATTGCCGAACACGGTGTTATACCGGAGAACTTGACATCACCTCAGCAACAGCCACTGTCTAGAGAAAAATCTTCACCCATTGCCACAGTTGCTCCAGTATTCTGCTCCCTTTGCGAAAGAGAATATCCCAACCAAGAAGCTTTGAGAAAACATATCGCGGAAGATCACCAGCCGACGACGCCAACCAGTTCTACGTCTCAACTTCCGTCTTCAGTAACGTCGACTCCTAAATCAAACTCTTCTCAGCAAGTTGAGCGAAAAGCGACTGCTAACATCACTCCCACTTCGAGCTACTGTGAGATCTGCAATAAAGAATTGTGTAACAAGTACTTCATGAAAACTCACATGCAAAAGATGCACGGCATTGAGATAGAAAACGGTGCTCAAATAGGCGGTGTCATATGCAACATCTGCAAAAAGGAGCTCTGCAGCAAATACTTTCTGCGGGTTCACAAGCAAAATACTCACGGTATCATCGAAGAAGGTACGTCCACCGGGAAGCAGGAGAGCTTTGAACCTCCTCAGAATTCTGAAGATGTGGCCCTGAAGCCAGAGCAGATTGGCGATCTCAGTCATCGATACATCGCTCACTTTTCGGAAGCGTGTCCACTCTGCAACGGACGTTTTCGCAGTCCGAAATGGCTGAAGCAGCATCTGGAAAGAGAACACGGCAAGGCTGGAATAGATAAGTTGCGTGAAATGGAGCAGTACCATCAGTCGATACCAAAGACCCCATCTCGTAGCTCCGGCAGCTCTAAAAGTACTCACCAACAGCCATCTCATGCAAACACGAGTCTCAGGATACCGAACGGCTTTGAGCCTAATCAGCAGATGAGAGCAGACTTGGCAGCTCTGAGCAATCAGGTTCTCTCCAACTTATTCGGTGGATCAGCTGACGACCAACAAGGGCAAACGTATCGCTGCTCTCAACCACACTGCAATTTTTCAACCAACGTTTTACCACTCTTCTTCTTTCACGAGAGATCGCACAATCCTCAACAAGAAAACACAGCGATAGACAACGATCGATTAATTCAGTGTCCAATTTGCGCTCAGTCCTTCGCGCAGCCTGAATTGCTGAGGCAACACATAGCGATCCGACACTCGAGCCCATTCCCCGCGTTGCTCTCGCAATTCCCCCTACCTCTACTGGGTGAATTCGGCATGAACAGCGAGCAACAATCCCAGCAGCAAGAGTACGTTGACATCAAAGAGGAGCTCCGCCAGCCGAGTCCCCAGATAATGAACGAAATCGACACGAACAAGATGAAGAAGCCGGAAGAAAATAACGCGGTACAAGTGATGCCACAAGGCGCGTACAAGTGTTCCCAGTGCGGCTTTGCCACAGCGAACCTAAACCGCATCAAGAAGCACATGAGGAAGGATCACAAGTGTCTGGGCGACCCGGCCGAGACGGCCCTGGCCGAGCTCTCCAAGACACTGAAGGACGTCGCGAACAAGCACAAGGTACCGGCGAGCTACGCCATGCCGCAGGACGCCAGCCTCACGCCCGACAAGACCATCATGCAGCCGTTCATTATCGAGGAGCTCGAGAGCGGCCCGCAGAACGGCGGCGGCGCCGGCAACAACGAGGAGGCCTGTCAGACCTCCAGGCGGTTCGCGCCTGCCCTCGTTTTCCTGCCGGTCAAGACGAGGGTCAGCGGCGCCCTCACGCTCTCCTTCACGCTGAATCCCGCCTGAGAAGCCCCGGCCAGCGCGACCGGCGTCTGCACTCCCGGCGAATCTCTGCACTAGCACGTGGTTACTGGTTCCTAATTCAAGAGATAACGATTGCCACACACGCGAGGCACATACACACAGTCACACGTACACACCAGTGGGGACGTCAACGACGGGTCGTATATTTTTTTACAAGCAAGCAGCATCCTTTCTACATACGAAGCAAGCTCGTCAATTCAGGTCGCTGGGTTCTCGCGCGCGCGCGATTCGGCCGTTCGCGCAGACAGGCTCCTCGTTCGAATTCCTCCTTTAGAGGGACAGGCGGATTGGACGCTCGTGCCGCGGCATGTCGGCGAATTTTTTTTACAATAGAGATGGAGAGTTCAACTCGCGAACTCGCTGCAGAAGAAAAACTGTATCCTACTGTGTATGCGGCTGCGGCAGCGGCTACGTTATCTCGTGTAAATATACATTATATTTATAGAGGCAATTGTATTAATGCAAATGGGTGATCAAACAAAGTTCCTATTTTCAGTGGCTCGCGCAAGGGCCTTTAAGCGATAATTCCATGACTTGCATATAACTCGTTCTCGCTTGTCCTCGATGAATGACTTTTTCTTAGTTTAACCTCTTCGCTATTATAATTTTCCTTATCGTTTTGTACCTTTGTACCGAGTAATCTCTTACGTTATCGTCGCTAGGATTTGCTCGTTTAGTATTCCTTCGTCGCCTCATTGACGCACCTCGGGCTCGCGCGGCGTTTGCGCGCGCGCAAGCGGTTTTACAATGCTGTAACAAGAGCCATCCTTATTCCGGAGGCCTTCTGACTGTCATCGCTCCACATTCGATTGCAACGCAAATAAAGAAATTAAACGAGAACACGGCAATGCCTTGACGAGAGCTATGCAACTTTTTTAACATATATAAAAGCGACGGAAAATATAAAAGAAGGTAATCGTACGTTAAGTAATATTGTTTTTAAAACCGTGCGATATCAGCGAGTCGAACAAATGCAGATGAATGAAAGGTTTTAAAGTAAAATGGTGAATAATAAACATAAGATGGAAAAAAAGCAGAACGAACTCAGGGTCTACGCAGTATAACCCGCAACCAAAAGTACAATCGTATTAATATATACACAGCCAACCGCGTGGAAAATAGATCTCTTATTATATATTGAAAAAAAAGATTTGTAGAATATACAGAGGGAAAAAAGTTTTTTATAATGACATTCGTGTAAAATTTTAAAAAAACTGTAACGTCAGCAACGCCGGAGGCTTTTATACCTCGCACGGCACCTGCGTCGGTGCATCATCGCACGAGAATCCTCGAAACCAAAGAATCATTGTCACGACAAAGAGAAAAGTATTTTTTTTTTTTAAATTTTTAAGTTGGATGATAGTGAAAAAATGTGAATTTTATTTTTGTGCTAGTCAGCGAAGCGACTTTTTTCTTTTGTAATTCTAGTCTATTTGAATCTCGTGCACGACGTTTCGCATTACGCAGAGTTCATTTTGTGCCTTGCAGCTTGAGAAACTGAGAATCAAAAATAATAGTGTACTAAATATTAGGCGACGCGTAATGGTCGTTATCCCTCCTTCCTTTAGTAGTGGTAACTCGTAAAATACTCAAACGTAATCTCCCAGTAACGAACTTTTTTTTTATTTGCGTCGCTTTCATTTTTTAAACTATCGCTCTTTCAAAAAAAAAAAAGAACCAAAGCATCGAAAACGGAACGTCCGCTATTTTTTATATAACTGACCAATTTTCAATGTATAAAAACACAAATCTCGAAAAAGCGACGCATATAAAAAAAAAAGTAGGAAACATTATAATGGTACAGCGCATCAATCTGCCTCTCCGTCGCATTTTCTCCGAAAGCTACATTTTTTTCTCCAAAAAGCGGAGGCAAAAAGTCGAGCCACGCGCCTCGGACCCCCTCGACTAGTGTCCACGCTCAGGGAGGTTGTGGTGGGGGGGTCGCTTTCGAAAAAAGCCTGGGTTTTTATTAACGGCTGGAAATCGATCGAAATCCTCGCGGGACACAGCTGTTCTTCGACGCGCCACGCACGGCGGCGCGAAAGTGAGAGCGAGAGTGACCATCGCGCGCGCTCGCCCCACTGCTTTGCCTAATGCACGCGGCCGTGGGACGGCCGCGACGCGACGGGACAGACGGTCGTAGCGCATTTCCGATTTTGGCGCGCTCACGCCCTTGTGTACGCGCCACCGGCACAAAGACCGCGCGCGCTTAGAGAGCGAGAAAGAGGGGGAGGGCATAGGTGCGCGCGCCCGCGGCAGGTCTAACTAGCACTTTGGAAATTTCCTGCCCACGCACGCACACGCCGACGGTTTTTCGGAGCCAATCGTTAAAATTAATTTACCCCCCGGCGTAAGGGCTCTTGACGAGCCGTTGACCCCCACCTCGAAGCCCGCCGAAGTGATAATGAAATTTATCGTAGCCGCTCGACTCTTTCCCTACTTTTCAAACTCGGGGCTCATGATAAGGAGCGAGGCTCTTTCAATATTTTTTAATCTCATTCGTGTCAAATAAATAACGATACTTACATTGTACGTAAGAAAAAAGTAATTTTTTAATAGAATTTCTATTTAAAAAACAAACAGATTTGTTGTACATGCTTTCAATCGCGTTTACACTTGACCTGTCTATAAGCCCGATTACATGCTATTATTTGCATATTCCTTTCCCACGCACGTCTAGCAAGCATGAAGGCGGAAAAGGCGATCGTGAAATCAACTTGCATCGTGCACGCGAATCGCTGGTAAATTCAAAAAATTGCTTCAATTTTTCAATCATCCTCGCGGACTGCCGGCTCGCTCGGGGGGCAATTTACATAATTAGATATTTTTTCATAGAAAGTGTACACACCCTTCAAAAGCGTCTCTCTCTCTCCTTCATGCTTCAGGTAATTCGCACTTTCTCTTTTTTTCGTATGTCCCTACATTAGATTATAGGCGGAAAGTTGAGCGCTACAAATAATAGTTATAATGTCCGAGAAAGAGAGAGAAAGCGGGCAAAGGTCCGACATCGAGGGGGAAAAAAAGTTACCCGCACGTCATCCGCGCATAAATGTATTCAAATTCCCCGCTTTTGTCTAGAACTGCGCTCTCGCTTTCTCTCTCTACGAGCCCGTGAATCATTAGGCCCGAGGCACCCCTCGCGTATCGAAAAACCGTGCGACACACGCTTACGCGCGGCGGAGGGGGCAGTCTGCGGCGCTTTCCAAAAATCCGGCATAGATGAATTAGCATGGCGAGCGTCTCTCTTTCGCATGCATTAACATAAATTTCCCGGGGTGCACGCGGACGCCGAGGAAGGAGCGCCGCGACCATTACGCGTCCAGAATCCCATTGAGGGCGATCGAGTCGCTCGCACGGGGGGAGAAACGACGGCGCATAAAAATAAGCGCATTGTGCACGCGCGCGCGGGGAAAATCCGTGGCGCGCGACGGGAGAAAAATTTCGTTTTTACGCGCAAGCGGAAAGATGGAAACGCGCCGCGCCGACCTTGGGGACCGGCGACTTTTGTACTTTGGGCGTAGGTAAATCGCCCGGAGGGGAGCGCGGCGCCCGCACGGCCAGATTGCGGGATCTTTCTTCCGGCGTCGCGCTGCGGAGAGCCCATCACGGGCGCATGCAAAGCGGCCCGTCCCGCTTTTTAATCGCCATTGTCCCGCACGTGCGGCGGCCCGCGCGCATTTATTATCCGCAGCGTGCGTAAGCGCGCAAACGATCCGGCGCCGATCGCCGCGGGGACTTGCGCGCCGTTTTTCCCCGAGTCCGCTCAAATTGACTGCGTTGCTAACCGATTTGTCAGTATTACGGCTCGCGGAGCGGGGAAAAACCGACCGGACACTTTTTCCCGTCAACTTTTCGATGCTTTATACACGTGAGCTTTTCTAACGATGAACAATGATTAATCGTATTTTTTACACGAATTACTGGAATAAACAAACTTGAGCGAACATGCAAGTCCTTTCGGCGAGCGGTGCACATTTGCGACAAATAGGTCTTTGCGAACCTTAGGCGACGAGTATGTTTTTTTCACTGCCTTTTTCAAGGGCGGAGCGACGTTTACGCTCTTTGATTTCGAGAATTCGAGGACGACGTCGATAAAAAAACTCGACGTAAATGTGGAACGAAGGGAGAGGAGAAAGGTACTACTTACTAGCCAACAGTAGAACGACGTCGAAATTGCCTTTGTATTAATTTATAAATGAGCGCAAAATCAAACTTAACCATAATTATGGAATATTATAGAGAATCGTATAAAAAAGAAACTTATGTATACACGCATTTATTATTATTATTATTATTGTATGTTGAAAACTAAGCGACGTAAGCTGATATATTAAGAGGATTAAAAAAAATGTACTTTTCATGAAACTCAAAAATATGATTATATATACGTATACACTATATTCGAGAAGGAAAAGTAATCTGTATTATAAAAGACAAATCTATATATTATTATATTTTGCGTGTAAAGTACACATCAGGACATTGTACGGAATAAGTGTATGATAAACGCGAGAAGATTGACTATAGAACAGGAAATTTTAGCATTAGAGTTTCTTATGTAGTAATGTCTAGTCATTTATTTCTTATTTTTCTTTTTCTGGAAGTGGTTTACAATTCCTACCTTAAGCTAGTCGAGTTGAGCGAGTCGTCAAAAAAAAAAAGAAAATAGAGGAAACGATGAAAGATTTTTTTTCGAACATGCGTGCACCTCAAGCGCGACAAAAGAGGTGCCGCTGACTCACTCAACTTTATACCTCACAGGGCTTATTTTTCTTTGCTTTATTGTACTTTTAAGGCGATTTTTGTTTATTTATCTTTTTCATTTGTCCGCTTTAAACGCACTGCCACGCAATAATTCTCCAATTTTTGTTTTCAGTTTGCCTGTACGATAATTTCACACTTGACGTTACGATTACGTTGTATTTAATTTGTCATATAGTTTTCGCTTATGATTTAATATTGTGTGATCCTTTTGTAATAAAATATGATTTTACCTTATTTGTGTTCGATGTCGTTTTATTTTAATTTATACAACCTGCATGATTGCCACCCGTTACATGTTAAGTTTTAATTTCATTTAATAACTAAAATTTGTTTAGGATTACCATCTCCAACCATACAGCAGTGTCGCTCCCCGCGTCGTCTTATACTAAGAAGAAACAAAAAAAAGACGCCGAATACACTCGCGATGGAACGCCCGGGCACTTTCACTGAAATCGCGGATCGATCGTGGGGCGAGCGCTTCTCTTTCTCTCCGGCAGCTGCATAAATTAATACCGGCCGGGCTAAATTATACAGATTCGCGTGCACCTCGCATCGGGAAAATCAATGTCCCTCCTTGCTCGGGCGAGCGCCGAGAGAAAAAAAGGACTGGCGCTCGCGCGTGTCGTTAAAGCCATAAATAATAGGCGAGGAGAAGTTGTCCGCGGGGCGATATTCGCGTGAGCGAGCGAATTTCTGGCATCGGGGCGACGCGCGCTCGTCGCACACAGCGACTATCGGAGGTGAGGGGGGTGTGGGAGGGAAAAAAAATTCGCTCGCTTTCGGACTTTCGGGACTGACGTCCGTCCCGGGTAAATGACACCGCGCGCGCGCGCGCTATCTCCCCCGCTTTCTCGGGACAAACACACAAAGAGAAATCGCATGGGGAAAGGCGAGATCGAAAGACGCCCCCCTGCTCGCGCGCGCGCGCACGCCAGCCGCTGCTCGTCCTCGTATAAAAATCAATAATATCTCGAGCTTTCCGAGAACGCAGAAATTTGATAGAAACGACGAGTGTACACACGGCCGGGCACGAGGCTGTAATTAGTGAGCGGCGCCCGCTCGAGTCCCGCGGAGGATCTGCCGTCCCTTTCCCTCCGCCGGTCTACCGCCACCCTTCGAGGCCGCCCCTCCACCCCTCGAGGCGTCTTCGATGAATGTGTTTTTCGAGAGGCTCGGGGGGCAAAGGCGAGACCAGCGTCGCAAGCTTTTTCAATCCAAGGGGTTGTTGAACCCGCGGCGCCGAGCAATTTCGGCCCTTTAAAACGATCGCCCACGCTCGGCGGGGGGTCCTCCAATTGAAAGCGGCCGACCGCGCGCCTGTAAATTTTCGACGGCGGCGTATACTCGATTACCATACTTAATCTTGATCGCGCGACATAATAAAGCCGAGCCTCTATCGCCGTCAGATTTATACCTGGCGTGACGATCCCCGCTCGCGGCAGCGATAACGCGATTACGTGTCGATAATTCTTTTACGATCGCCGAGTGTCATAATTCTCATTAGCATGATTCGCCGCACGAAATAACTAGGTTCGATCGCTCGTTCGACAATAAAAACAAAAGGAGGAAAAATTTCAATCGAGCCGCGCGCGTGAAGGGGGGAGGACGCCGACAAAATTTATCGACGTCGGAAATGTCGCTGCGAGGCGGAAAGCGCCGAGTGAATTAAAAATGCCGGACTTATTTGTTTTGAGGGCGCGTAATCGATAAGTCTCTCGCTCTCACGTGACACTTCGCCTCGAGAGTCCGCTCGCTCTCCGTCCTCGTCGCTCCGTCTCCTTCGTCCGTTTCTCGGGATATTTATTATATCGGCGCCGGGGCCACGGAGGGTCGGCAGATCGCTCGGACGTAGGAAAAAAAGGTATATATACGAGCCGTGGCGGAGCCTCCCCCCTTCCCGACTTCTCTCATTCTTCCTCCTCCACGGGCGCGGACGCGCTCGCCCGTAAACTCGTCAAACCGACGGACGACGGCTTGGCCTGCCAAAATTTTCATCCGGACTTTCCCCACCCCACCTTATTACGAAAGAAAATAATTTTTTTTCTCTTTCCCCTGCCACCCGCCGGAATCGATTCCCCACATGTACATCCCCGGCGAAACTTGACGATTGGATTTGGCCGAATTTTTCGTTTTTTCCCCGATAAGAAAGAGAGAAAGGGGGCGCGCGACAGTTTGTAAAGAATAAGGCGGAGCGAGTTAGCTTTTATTATTTTTCGTGGGCGGCGGGATGGATTATCCGCGGCTGGCTCTCCTCGGAAGTGGCCGGCAATTATCAAGATATCTCCAGCGGCCGCCGGCTTCTCCTCGTCAACTTGGAAATTTCATCTGCCGTAATCATTTTATCGGCCGGCTTCTTTCTTTCTCTCTCTTTCCTCTGTTTCCCCTTTCCTCTCGCCTCCCGGCGACTTATAGTCGGCGACCTACGCACCGACTGTTCCCTCCCCCCGTAATATTCGACCGACGCTCCGCCCTTCCGGCATTTAACCGAACGTCCGCGGCCGTAAGACGCGCGTGTGCGCGGACTTTTCCCATTTTTCTTCCGCCGACCCCTCGCAGCCTCCGTACTCGCTCTTTCGATTTTAAGAACAATGCCGGCCACTTTGCCGCCGGCGGCCTTTCGTTTCCCCCGCGTTATTTGGAGACTCGACCGACTCCCTTCTCGTTCGCGCTCAGGTACATACACGCCGCGAACACGCTGTAAAACGAGATGAAAAACGATCGGGGGTTCGATTGGGAGAGAGACGGAAAAAAAATTATTGCCGTGAATCGCCGTAAAAACGGCCGATTTCGTCGCGGCCGTTCTCCCGAAAGCCGGAGATTCGCCGCGCAACCCTTTATTTATCCAAGGGCGAGGCTCTCGAAAGGGGTTCGCGGGATGCAGCGACCGAGAGAAAGTGGGCTCCCCTTTCGCATTCGCCGGATTTCACCCCAAAATTTTTCAGCTGCCCCCCACCAGCGGCCCGGATTTACACAATATTTTGGAAATCCCTCATTGCAGAGACGCGCGGCGCTTCATTGTGACGCGGCGACAGATGGGCCGGGAGAGGCGCGCGCGGAGACAAGGAATATCGGGAGAAAAGGGTCGCGCCGCAGCGCCACGTGAAATTAGCCGCTCGTGCGGAAGGGTAAACGGATTTTCGTTTCTGCCACTTTTACCGCGTTTCGCTCCATTCTTTTCCCGGATTCTATCCTTTTTTTCGCTGCGACACGTGGGGTGCACGCGCTTTAAAACGAGCGTAAAAATGCTACCGCTTTCCTTTTTTTTCCTCGACGAAACCCCGCACGCGGCGGGGATAAATAAACAGATGCAGGCGCGGAGGGGGAGAATTACAAATCGAATTACGCGCGCGGGAGCGACATCGCGGGGGATAAATATTTCTAAGTTTGATGAAATTTTTATTTTGTTCGCTTTTCTCCCCTTTTTTTTCCTCTCCTCGACCTTTTTTTTCTACAATACCAGGTGTACCGCGCGCGAGTGTGCGAAGCCTGCAGCAATGTCGACGCGGAGCATTGCCAAACCACAAAGTTCCTATCGTGCGCGTGAAAGACGCGTGTACTAGTGTAGATCCACGTAAACTCCTACGCGTGTATTTGTAAAGCACAAATCAAAATTAGTCTGTAAGGTGAGAGCATCAATAAAAAAAAGTATAGTTTAAAAAGGAGACAAAGCAGAGTCCAAGCGAGCGAGTGCCACTTGGGACAAGAAACTATTTATGATATATGCATTATAGTTATTATATCGAATTTTAGAGTTAATACTTTCGTGGAGCGTCGCTAGTGTGAAGGGTACAGGTGAGAGGCGAGGGCAGCGCTTTTCGCGATTCAGGGTCATATTTTGAGTAAAATTTTTCGCGAGGTACAACAACTCAATATATACGTATATTATACACCTTCGTAAAAAAATAAACGCTCGCCGCGTTATATTTATAAAAATAAAAAAGAAGATGAGATATGGATAAAGAAAAAATTTTCACAAAGTGAATATAATGATATATATATAAATATATGACTCTAAGTACAACGGTGGGATTTTTTTTTGTTTCGAGGTCTGATTAGGTAGCACGCGGCTAAAGGGAACAAAAGATAGGAAAAAGAATATGTAGGCGGATGTATTTATATGAACGAAACATAAATACGTAAAATCACGCTCGTGCGGTGTACATAAAGCGAACGGGTTCAAAAATAAAGGAACACTTTTGCGCTCGCATCGAGACATGACAAATGGAGACGCTTCGATCGTGCACCGACGGCGTTTCTTTCGAAACGCCGAGGCCGATTCCTCCTCGATCGATCTCAAAAGCCGACGCATCCCACTTTTGTGCGCGCGTCGACGGACGGTCGAATGCTAAGGAGGAATGTAAAAGAAGAAAAGGCCTGATTCGATCGAGGTACGGAAAAGGGCGCACCGAGATGAAAAATAAAACAAAAAGGGTCTGCTCTTATTTTTTTCCGTACGAGCGATCCGGAGCTGTAGAGATTTTACTACGTGGCCAAAAGTGAACTGAACTTTTAAAAGCACGAAAAATGGATATTTATGAGTAATACGAAAATGATAAAAAAAGAAATATGTGAAAAATCGAACGTTCCTAATGAAATGCTTTCAAATAATGGATATTCTTACGTATATTACAAAAATAAGATTTATGATGAATGTTACACGATGCTCGATTGTACCTAAGTGTTTATTTCTGATATTTTAGGAGGTGAGATTGCGATTTTATTGTGCGAGTGCGTTTGTCCGTATTCGATACGAAATAAAAATAGGTTGGTAAAAAAAAGATTAATAAGTAAGAAAAAAAAATTTTAATGATAGATAGACAGATGAAACTGGAGCAAGTGCAATCAACGACGTTACACTCAAAATATAGAGTCATAATAAGAAAGTTTTTTTTTTAATTCATTTTTTTTCAAATTCCTCCCAAAATGCCAATTGAAAAACAGCCGTCAATTTCATTTAAACACGATCGCAGGTAACGAGAAAAACGGAGATAATAAACGACTCTAGTAAGTTTTTTGGTATATAAATATATATAAAAATAATGATTAAAAAAAATTATGAGAGATAGGACTTAAGGAAACGGAAAATCAAAATCTTGAGAATCAAAATTAATTGATAAGTATATTTATTAAGGCCCTTATAATTGTCGATAATTATATTGTTCGTTAGCGTAACGCGCGACTTTATTCTACAGACTTAAAGAAGCTTCTATTTAAACACCTTCGCCCCGAGAATGATAATGTTGTAATTCTCTTTGGTAATTATGTTGTTGAAAAGGAAAAAATGAAGAGAGGTAATAATAATGAAGGAAAAAAAGAGAAAAAAATTAGAAAATGTCTTCGACGGCACAGCAACGAACGTCAGAGCTGCTACGCAGATACGGCCATTATCATTATTATTGTCATTACGGAGATAGTCGCGAATTCGCGGCTGCATTGCGAACGAACCGGCGACGAATTGTACGCGGAAAAAATTTTGTGCAAGTAGGCTCTTCGTGAATGAAAAACATTTGTATGACGAGATCTATACTGACAAAGAGAAATAAAATGATAATATTGAACACGTGTCAGCGACTTCATTTCCACCACCCTCACCCCTTTCTTTTTTCAGAATACCAACTGGTCCAACGGAAATTTCGCTTTGAAACAATTTTTTTTGCTTTCCTTTCCATTCTGAACCTTTCTTTCTAGCGACTCGAGCACAATGAAAGCGCCGCAAACAAAGGAATTACAAATTTGTTTTCACAAGCTTCTTTCGCGCTTTCTGGCATTAATGGGAACGTGCGACGCGCGTGAATTCCGAACTCATGAATGCGATAAGAGATAATTTTTTCGAATTACTATCTGCGATTTCATCGAACTTACTTCACTAGCGCAAATTGCAAGCCGAGAAAAATTTTAACAGACGATAACGCCAACATCGACGATAACGGCGCACTTGCAGGCAGGCCTTCGTTCCGGAGGATCTTGCAAGTTTTCGTAATGATTAATATAATGAAAATTTTATTCGGCAAACAGGAAAAAAAGCAACAATCATTTACCGCAGTTTTATTATATTTCGTGCGAGTTTTAGAGTATCGCATTTGCGTTCGGTGTTTGCTGAAACATCAATAGCTTAGACAGGTGCTTACCCGGGCAATAAAACAATAAAATTTCAACACGACACCACATCCAGTGCGAATCACACAACGAAACTGGATAATGTTTGCGCATTACGTAGGGAAACAACCGCGACAGACAATTATTTTCTTTCGCATGATAAAACAATTAACGCCGAAAAAATTAACGTCGCGCGACTTCCTCCAACTTGATAGTATATTGTCGCGAGATTCCACATAAGTGTCGTTTCGCGGAAATCACGTTGCAAAAAACTTTAATCCAGGAATTAATATAAGAAATTGCGCCGTAAATAAGACCCATCCTGCAGTTTATGCGTAATAGCGTTCACACGACGGAGCATTAAATGATTCGCAGATAGAAATTGCTGGAAATCGTGGTATTTTTCGTAATTTCAAGTTAAAAAAAAAATGAGTTAGATGTAATTTAGTAGCGTCATTATACACTAGATTAAGATCGAAATAATCTCGAATGATAGCGCAACTACAGATTATTAAATACGACGATTAGATACTAAAATCTTCATAATAAATGCACGTACACGGTTTCGTTAAATTTTAAATCAAGAATGTTGCTCGACGCAGATAAAGCCTATACTTAGACGCGGACGCGGTTAAAAAAAACTCAAATCTATCCTTACACTAAAAAGATTAATCGAATGAAAGACTTTGTCTTCGACAATCAGATATGAGTATCTTCTCAATAAATGTACATCACTTTGTAAACATCTAAACAAATCGACTGTGATTCGTCCCAGATAAAACTTATACTTAGGCTCCGAGGCTAAAAAAACGCGAATCTAAAGCCTGTCGCGTATCAATGGGATTATTTCGAATTAAGCGGGAGGAGGCCGATGCAATAGGCTGCACGCGCGTGCACACGCGCGAGCGCGAAATTGCGGCGGGCTTTGTCTGCACATTTAACGGCTGTGGCATTAGCTTAGCTCGGTTTTTTACAGCCATCGGAGCTTGCTAGTCGTAAAAACTCGGTTATCTCTGCTAGGTGTCGTATGTCGGAACAAAGAAAAAGGCCCGAATCCTTTACTGTCGCAACAGCAAATCTTAGAAGCACCACGCGACTTCGGCATGACACTATCAATTAAATTGAATAAATTGAATGAATTGATGAACAATGAATGATGCGATTAATCGATCGTCGAAAATCCGATCCGTAAAATTATTTAATCCATAACAATCTTAACTGCTTTAAAAAAAAAATTAAAAATAAAAACACGGAATAAGCAATTTTTTTAGCACTTCAATATTTCCATACATAAAAGATAACTGCTTAACAAATTAGTTGCATTTAAAACATATTGTCCGCTAAGTAACGATTTAGTGCGCAAACTTAGTATTAGTCGGGAAGCTCGCAAAGTCAGTTGGAAAATGTGTGCGAGCAAATAAAATTCTCATCGAAAGGCCACCTCGACGAGCGCGTACTACGTATCAATATCTCTGTCGCGCATCCTCGTTTATCAATCCAAATGCTGTCCGAATTTTAAAGCGAAGAAGATAGCATCCGCTCGAATGCGTCACAAAAACAAGGTACTCTATGTAATTACAACTATTTACATTGATAGCATGAATAGCCAATGAGTCATTATTATTATTGGGCGGTGAAAATCAATAGTGAAACAGCTGTTCGGCGCGAGATCGCTTTCCGCGCGCGTGCAAGAGTTGGCCCGCCAACCTTGTGAAAATTCCGCGGGTGTGCTAATCAGTCAGCGAGCCGTGGCTTATTTATAATCGCCGATAAGCCCGCGACGATGAACTTGCTCCCGGCGCGGGTCGAAAAAGCACGGCGTAACGGCGCGATTGCGACAGGGAGAGGGAAGGAGCGCGCGCCGCTGATCCTTGGTGTCCCGTCGAGTGGATCGGTAGCTCAATTGCGCGCGCCGGGCCAGCGTAAATATTTGGCGTGCTCCGCGGGGCTCGATCGCCGCCCGAATCCCCGAGGCCGCTTAAAAAATGTAGTCCGCGCGCGGGGAAGGTCCTGTTCGCGGCCGAGGGAGCCGAAGAGGAGCTGCGGGATGAGGCGCTAGCTGCGGAGCCGGAGCCGACGAGGAGACGCGTCAGAAGTGAGGTGAGCGCTGCTTTCCTCGTTGCCTCGCGTGCCAAGAATTCTGTCTATTATCTGACCACCGGCGGGGACTTCCCTAAGCGCGACGAAATTCGGACGAAATTCGCGCCGGCTAGAAAAAGTCCCCCGCGGCAGTCGCGCGATGAATACCTAAACGTGAATCCCGCGCATGCTGTGCACGTGCACCTGGCGATGTTTTACGACCGATGAGCTGGCCAGTTCTGATTTATACTGCGCCCGGCTATCGGTGCTATTAATTCATTGCGGTTTTACGATTGGTCAATAAATATTGCGCTAGATGGTCGAAACTTTGATTTGGCGATTTCACTTATCCGTTCGGTGGCGCGTTGCAACTGTAGTGATCGACATTTTTTTGTAAAATTTGACGGAAATCGTTTGTTGCTCGGTGGCGTGGAATCAAGAAACTTCGCGAAAAGATATTGCTGATAAGAATTTTTAAAAACGATCGTTGCCGACAAGTCGCGATGATAGTGGAAATTTTATTCAATGTTATTGTTGACTTAAGCGGTGGATGATTAAATTTTTGACACCTTAATGAAACTTTCTCAGTGTTAATCTTGTTTGAAAAACTAAAGTTTAATTAAATAATTCGCTTCATACATATGTTTTCATCCAAGTTTTATGATCGATGCTAAACGTCGACGGTTGACAAGCGTTGTCGCTAATCGGGTAAATATTTAATTACATAAGGTGTACTCTATCGTAAAAGTTTTCGTGGAAATTTTTTCGAGTCAAAATCAATTAATTTCTCGGGATAATGAATTCAAGTTTAGAAAAAGATAAAATCTAATCGAATTTATAAGCATCGCTGCAGTTAATTTACAATTACCTACTTAGTTGTTAGGAATAAAAGAGATACCTTTCGGGGAATCACTTGCAATATATTTAAATAAAATACTCGCTTCGCTTAAAGCAATAAACCTTATTATTTCAGCACCGCAAAAATCGCGTGCGCGGCACTGCTCGCGCAGCAAGTTATAAAAAAAGTGTTGGTTTAAAAATATTATTTATTTATCGCTTTCCTTTAACAAAAGAAAACAGCTCATCGGCTTCGTACGTGCACTTTTCCGCCCACTTCAACTTGTGCACCGGTAGTGCCAACGTCGAGAACTGTCCGGAAAAACTTGCGCGATCGACTATCACCGCCGGTACCTTTGTAGATCGCGATCGCGTCGTCAATGTTCCAAATCGCGACGCGATATCTCACCGGACCGGGCGATCCGCCGATACGGTTCATCCCTTCGCCATAAACTCATAAAATCGGGACACCCGCGCAAAGGCGAGTCCCCGCAATCGGACCCGTCAATCTGGATGCCGGTATATAAAGAACGCGCGCGGTCAACGGCGCAGGTCATTCCGTGCGGCAGTGGCCGGTAACTCGTTCTATTCGATAATAGAATCTCGCGCGCTCAAAATAAAGAAAAGAAAAGTCGCCGGCTACTGGTGGCAGTGCAGTTTATTCCGAAGGACAAGTGCAACCTTGGAGTAGCGCAGCGGGCCCGCGAGGATGTTCGTCCAGCCGAGGGCACGGGTGTCGAGCTCGCCGGTGGGGGTCGTCCACGCCGGCAGATAGCGACTCGAGCCCCACCGCCGCCTCCTCCTCGCCAGCTGTGCGCGTAAGTATGCGTGCCGCTCGAGAAGCGCTGATACGGCGCTCACGTGTGTCCAATCTCCGCGGCCCCGAGCGCGCGCGCAGCGATCCCGCGAGAGAACTAAACGCCCGGCGGAGGCTTTTTCATTATCAGTCAAGTGCGTTGGCGCGCGCCGAACAGTCGTACCGCCGCTCCGCTTCTTACGCAGCCGATTTTTCCGCCGCGCTCCTTTATATCCCTCTTCCTCCTTCGACCCGCGCATACGCCGTTTCGAGTGAGCTCGAGCCTTTTCCTTTTTTCCCCGGTTCTCGAGTTTTTTTTTTGCTTTCGTGCCTTTTTCTCTGCCGCCGCGAGCTCTCACCTCGAGAGCCCCGACACGCTCGATCGCCCGGCGTCTTTTTGTGCCAGTCGAGCAGCAGCGGTGTCCGCGCGCCTCGCATTCGGTCGGACGTTGGTCGGCGCGCAGGTGGGACTGCTTGCACGGACGTGGGCTAGAGCGCGTGAGCCTAGCCACCGAAAGCCGACGGGACAGGCGAGCAGCCGCAGCGAGTTATCGGGCTCTTCTACGCTGGACAAAGTCCACACGACTAAGCTGGGCACGCTGGCGCAAATTCACCGAAATGTGTCTCCCCAGTAAGTATCGACGCTTCTTCAGGAGGATCGATCACGAAATTACGATCATTCATTTACATAAGGGATTTAGATATTATTATTTTTCCTTTTCTTTTTTTAACTTGTTATACTTATACAATATTTTTATTATTGGAGTAGTTATGAACTTTTTCCTTTGTTTTGTGTATACAAATTTTCTAATGACTTGATAGTGAGCGTTCGTGGTCTACTTATCGATAGATAAACCGTTATTATTGAAAAAAAAGCAATATACAAAAACATGTAATTAAAGAAACGAGAAAGAACAGCGTAACAAAAAAATTGGTAAATATTATTTTAGATTAATATTCTGAAAATACCCTAGTCGTATTAATAAGTTACTTGCAGATAAATTAATCGTATTATAGAGAAAAAAAGGAAAATACTACTAATCATGAAGAAATATTAAATTAATAATGCAAAGAAAATAATGAAAACACACAGTGTTGAATAAAATTAAAAGTATCTTAAGATATCAAAATTTTAAAAAGGAAAAGAAAAATAAAAGATTACACTGAATTAAAAATTCACTAGCAATTAAGAAATTTAACAATTAAAATAGTTTGTGTGGAAAATATTTTTAACGGATGCAGCTGTCAATTTAAAAGAAGAAAGCCGTGGAAACGTCGGGTGTTTAGCGATTGAAGAAAGATGTCTTTTTGTTTGACTTTGATATCTTCGAGAATGCAGCGATAACTTGTGACATGACATTTTTCTATCGTCCCGTCGTCTTCGAATGAATTAAGCCTGCATTACTAAAATAATTCCAACGATAAAGCGCCCACTATTTATAGCTGCTAACTTATTCAGTATTTTCAATTCCCGCTTTCGCTCGATAAACATTAAAATAAATTTATAATAAATAAATAAATCATAAAATTCGTATTGCGCGCGTAAAACCGCTTTCAAATCGAATGATTTTTTTTCCAATCGAAAAATCGCAATCGAGATCACAGAGGCTAAAAAATGTAACGTTTTACAAACAGATGAGTCCGAGTTATCACTGCGAAGGAATGCGCGCACTTAGAAATATTGAAAAAGCGCATTCGATAGTGATCTCGAGACACTCATCGCTTATTCTTCTTATTAGATACCGGTCGGTACGATGTAGTGCGGGGACAAATGCACTGGCAACTGGAATGCATTTTTAACTGATAAAAAAATACGCGTTGAACTTAATGGAAAACTAGATCTTTTCAGGAATTTTATTCGAATTTTTTTCGCGTTTGTTTGCGTTCAAAATATTTGAATTTTTAAATGCTGCACCTACGGCAGTGTAGGAGGAATTTAAAGCTTAATTAAAAAAATCAATTTGCGTTTTTTTAATCAATACTGTGTACATTTAGAATATGTCGACACACTTGGAGTCGCATTATATCCTGTTGCAAGTTAAGATCGGTTTAAATTAATACCCGGTAAAGATAATCCTTGATGAGTTTCAAAATTTTATAACTTGTTGCAACATTGTATCTTTTGAAGATATCAAATAACACAGAATAACAATAAACTAATAACAAGAATGTACTTGCTAATGAATGAAATTACAATTTAAAAAGTTAAATAGTTAATATTTATTAGATAATTAAACTTTTTTTATGCAATTAAAAGAATACAATAATTTACAACAAATAACTATTAAAATATATTAATAATTATTGCGTTTATTATTTTTTTCAAAGCAATTATGTTAAATAAATTATAAAGTCTGAATATAGATAATAAACACTGCTTGCCCTGAAACGCTACTTACTATTAAAAAATGAATCTTAATTTATTCTACAAAGATTAAGAATATCTCTGCAAACAAACGACTTAATAATCAGACACTCAAACATTGAATCTAAAAAACCCACTTGAAAAATTTCTTAGAACCGTTATCTAGTGTGCCCTCTCACATAGCGATTAATGAACTGTAAAAAAATAGAAGTTATTTGCATAAACTCGGCGATTCTCAAAACTCGTTATATACATCCGTAAAATTCTGTAATGGTAACGCGAGTACGAGAAAAATCCGCGTAATCGCCGTGCAAATATTGACGCTCCTCGTTATTCGTAAACGTCGATGTCGCACGCATTGGCGCAATATTGTTTACCGTCTCGCAATTTCGGAATCATCAAAGCGAAAGGAAAAAAAATACCCGGCTGATTGGCGAGACGCGCTCGCTGACGCATCCACGCTGCCAGACAAATCGACCCTTATTAAAACCCGCGTCATCGCGCGCTCGGGTTACCAATGTCGAGGCCGCCGCGCTTGAAAATCCCGATCGAACAGTCGCGAGAGAATAAAGGCCGAGCTTCCCCCACATGAGCAATCTTCAACGAAAACTGCGATATCGCATCGCCGATCGCAATTGGTGCAATTTTTTTTCCTGTTGACCATGGTTCGACGTCGCTTGATTAATGGACAGGAGTCGTTATCGGGGATCGAAATGAGAGCAGCGGATTACCGCGATTTCAACTTTTATTTCATAATCACGCGGCGTAATGGACGAAGCTCATCGGGAAGTTAAGTTTCTGCCGACCGTTCGATCATTCAAACTGTTTATCGCACCCGCAATTAGCTGTAATTTGAATTTATCGCCTTCTGCAAATTCGCCAAATGCGAAAGAACAGGGGGAGAGACGTAACGATCGAAGACGGGCGAGAATCTCAAAAAGATGGGTCACCGGGTGACATTTGCTCGGCGCGTCAGTTGCCGCGCGGCGCAATTTTTTTTACGTAACACTTACTACTACCCCCATTGTGCTCGCGGCCGGCCGCAAGACGCGCGCGCATCCGGCGCTTCCCGCCGGCGGTTGCCATGTGCGCCCCGCGCGCGCCGCTCCTTTTCGTGCGTAAGCGCGTGCACCTCTTTCGCGCGACCCGCCGATTTTCCGGCTGAAACTGGAAAGCCGTAGCAACGCCTACGCGGATCGCGCGGCAATGCGGACGTCGCTTATTCATTTTTTTTGTTAACGGCCTCCCGCATCGTCAACGATCTTTTTTTTCTCGCCGAGTGGCACGCGCTTTGCATGCCGATTGACGCAGATACCTCGCATCGATTACCCAGATGGTAATTTGACGAACCTCCAGTGGAGCTGGCTTAATCTCTCTTATACTTTGCTTTCGAAGTTCTGGTTTGCATGAAGAAGTAATAAATTCGTCAAACGATTTACTTGCTAATGAGGGTGCCGAACAAATAATCCGCTTTAATTACGCCAATTAAAATTTACGAGCAGTTTCTAGTATTGCTAATGTAATTGCGAAAACTGCTAATTCTGAATTAGAATTTTAATCCGAGGAAACTAGCAAAGTGAAAGCATTCACAGGTAAAAGTAATTGGAGTGAATTCTAGTAAAAATTGGATTAACGACGATATGGATTAAACGATTATGAAGTAGAAAGTTCTTCGATGCCTCATTTCCACAGTACACCTTTAATTGACTTAAGGTGGATCCATCGTAGAGAGCCTTATATAAATGGACGCCGAATTTTTATAATTTTTTATCGTTAATTTAACGAATTTAATAATAACAAAAATTTCTGCGGAAAAACGAAATTCGTACAATTTTATTTAAATAGCCTTAACAATGGAACCATCGTAAAACCTGGCCACAACTGCTAAAGCTAAAGACCTTTGACTTCTTGGGTCTCAGGGTATTGTCCGAAGGGTGCCAATAAAATCTGGCAGGTACCTTACCGTCTAAGTAGATACCTGCCCTCTCCCCTCCCTGATCCCAAACTCACCGATCAGCTGATAGAATAATAAAGCCGAGGTCAGGTACGAGGTGTCCTCTCGTCAACCCTCGGAAAATCGGTTAGTTCTTGCTCGGATCTCGACGCAATCGCAGCAAGCCCGTCGCGCGCGTAAACTGAGATGCTCCTCGCCTACGACACGTGCCGACCGATTCTTCATTTGAGACGGAGCAGCTCGCACGGTGCGCGTCCTCTCGACTCAGCGAAAATCGTCTCGCTGACGCCTTGAGTCTAGAGTTTCCCCTGGCGGTGCAGTGCTCGAGGTAATCGACCCCCGGGTTCCCGCTAGATGTAAAGAGATCGGCCGGTGGCGCGTGCGCTCGGGTCTCGAGCCCGGCGATCGCCTTGACCTTCCCCACGAGGAGCAGGAGGCAGAGAAAAAAACGACGATAAAAGGCGTCGCGTGGACTTACGCAAAAGGATCAATGAAACGAGCCAGCGGAGTGCGCCGATTTTCCGAGTTTACGTAAGCGCGCGAGCGACAAAAGGGGGCACGACCGGGATAATTCAGAACTTTTCCCACGCACCCGAGCTCATTATTGACATTAAGCGCGAGTGGACAATGGCAGTTTGATTAACGTGAATTACTCGACAGTTCTTGCAGACTAAAGCTGACGGAAATCGGACCATCGGAACAGACGCTGCCGCAGGTCGATCCTGCACTCGACTTCCTGCGGGTTCCTGGAGACCGCATCCTCCGACCGCAGCGAACACGGTAAGTACCTCGGCCGAGAAAAAAAATGAAGGCAAACGCAGCGGGTCCCGCGCCTCGCATCTCCTTCGAAGCGCCGCTTTACTCGCGTGCGCACCGCGCCGGTTGCGCAACGCCGCGGCCGAATGAGACGCGAAATCGCGGGGCACGCGATCGCCTTTGCATATGTGTCTCATGTCACTTTTGTGTTCCCGATGCAGACATGGTCGTTTCTCCGGCCTCGGCGAGCGACGCCGCGCTGGCCACGAGGCATTGCGACGAGCAGCCGATCAGAATGCCTTGCGTGCAGGACAGCATCGTCCTGACGCTGTGCGGCGAGGAGGACAAGCCCGCGACGCCGGGGACAAGGTCGAAAATGGACTTACCGTCTGCCGAGGCGCTACACGCCGAGCCATCCATCGTCAAGAAGATCGCAGGTAAGGAAGGCCGCCCGGTTTACCCCCGGGGGTTTTCATCCCTTATGTTACACTTCTGCTCGGGGTAGTATCGATTTTTTCTTTCGGCTCCAAAGCTAAATGCGCTCTTTTAGTAGTTCGTCGCTTCTCCGCTTTTCGCGTTAGAGGCCGTTAATTTTTTAGTGTAATTCAATCGATTTACATAGAAATTTAAAAGACTACTTTAAAATGATCGATTGTATTTTACTTCGTTAGTTATGAAAAAGTGCATTAGCTACTCGTAGTGCACTGACCTGCAATGACAGTAAAATTAATTAAGTCTTGCATTATCGATGGTCTTTGATGTAGCCCGAAAGAATTTATCGAATATTGCCTTATTTATTCTCCGGATGAAGCAAAGCATTAACCCTACAGAGATAATGAAGCACCTGAAATTTTAACCGATTACCAATATTTCCATTGACTGTATCAGCGTCTACAAATAAATTGCGCTCTAATTGCGTTGCATACTCCCCGGCGAGTACAACTGATGCATCGTTAGTCAATCAACTGACTCAGCCTACTAATCACCTTTTCCACCCAATAAGACAGGGAAAAAAGCTTTTGTTTACATTCCCACGAAGCAGTCGATCGAACTGTATCGCGCTTACTCTGGAATTTTCGATCGCGAGCCCGCGATCCACTGTAAACGTCACGCTCGTTGTTTACTCCGCGGATGACACTGACTTAATCAATTAGCCGTTGGAAAAAAACACTCGCCGCGAGATTGATAAGCCGCGGGTACAACGAGGCGGCCGCGCCTTCGTTCGGAAAATCCGATGGAACCTTGGCAAAAAATTTTCGCAGCATTGACCGACTTAGATACAGTTCGCGGAGGTGAAAAACGGCGGGATTTTATCGGGGGTGAATATCTCGATTCTCCCAGCGAGCGCGCCGCATTATCTCTGCGCGTGGATTCTGGAAAGTTTCTGGATTACGAGGCGCGTCGCTAGGCACGTTTTACGACTGTTGACGGAGACTTTCGAGCTACTCCCGCGATTTCTAGCCGATTAGCGCACGGATTATTAGAGGTGTTTTAGCGGAGCGCGGCTCGAATCTAAAGCTGACCTAAAAATTGTAGAATTAACGCTCGTGTCTTTGATCTTTTCAATAAGAGGATCGCGATCCTATCGAACTGTCCGGCCACTTACGAGTGTATTTTATTTTCTCGACGCGCATTCCGGACTTGACTCACAGGACTAATTAGCTTTTTGACGCGATTTTTTTTCCTGTCGAGGTAATGCCGGTTCTTTCTTTCTCACGTCGCCTTTAATAACCAGGATCGAGAAAAAAACGAGGCGCATCCTTCGCATGCTTCGAGCGCTTCCGATAACTCACGACGAGCTGTATGCTCTATATCGAGTTTGTTAAACAAACGGCGGTTTGCGCCGGCAATTGAGAGGGAAAAAAATTGAATCCACTTGTGTAAGGAGTTTAGTCTATCGAGCAAATTGCCGGTAACTATCGTAACGTGCTTTACGACTGATAATGGAAAAGAACATACAGTCTATTAAAAGGAATGATTCTGAAATACAATAAGAATATTTCAATATGAGCTTTACGTAACGCGCACTCGCTGTTACTCCTTTATCTCTACATTAAATATAGCCGGCTTATTCTATTCATTTTACATTCAAATTTTTCCCCGCAATTCGATAAAGCGTCATTTCGCTGGAATTTTTTCAAATCTCGCTTTCCTCCGACATAAATCAAAACATCGAAACACGCGCATCGCAAAAAAAAGCTTTATTTTTAGAAGTAGCCGCCCAATATCGCTAGCCAAAGAAATGCCCGCGAACAAAAATGCTTCGCTTCGCTCGTTGAGAAGAAAAACGTCAAATAAAAAGCAATCAAACAATGATCCGGCATGAAAAGCAATTATTAACGCGAAAACGTTTGTGTCCGACAGCCGGGCTTAAGTCGTGCGGCGCCAATGGGAGCGTCAAGGAAACGAAGGATAAGTGCTCGGACATGGGTTCGCTGTCGAGCGGCAGCTCGATCGTCACGATCTGCTCCAACTCGGAGCCGGAGCCGGAGCCCGAGTACCCGTCGGGCATGGGCGGCGAGGACCCACCGAGCAAGAAGAGCCGACACGTCAACGACGAGGCCTGGTACCACACCGGCCTGCAGATCTCCGTGCCGTTCTTCATCGCCGGCATCGGCACCATCGGCGCCGGCCTCGTCCTCGCCATGGTCAAGGTGAGTCAAACACCCACTTACCGCATACACTTATCGTGTACTTCGATTGTACGCGACGCGCGCATTTGTTCCTGCTAGAGAGAATGCGCGAGGCATTCGTAAGAAATCGGGCTGGAGGAAAAAAATTCGTTCGGCTGATAACGCGCGCCTCGTGCGCGGCGATTTGAGCGCGCGGGAACAAAAAAAGTTGTTACTACATTTTATTTTTACACGTTTTATTGTTCTTCGCGACGTCTTGTGTAATGGGACTTTGGAGTGATTTATAGGTCCGCTGGCAAATTGATTTCACGCCGTGGTTATTGGTTTTTTAATTTGATTTGACACATTGTTAATTATCTCGCAGGTTATAGATAAATTTAATTGCAAGTGTAATTGTTACGGAAACGAATCAATTCTATTTAAAATTTTATGAAGAATTAAAGTGAAAAGATTTATCCAAACAATTAAATTAATAACAGTAATGAAATATTTAAAAATAAATAAGAATATTTGTTATAATATGAAGCATATTAATTTTAAAATGTATCCATTTTTAATTTTTTTATAGAACATTTAAAAAATCTTGGATTTCAAGATAAAATAAAGTTGTAAAAATATTCTTTAAAACTATTCACAAAGAAGACGAGAAATTTCATACGATAGGAATGATTTAACGATAATTCGACAAATTTCCATTGAGATAATCAATTTGTAAGTGTTCAAACAATAGTACATGCACAATAACAGGTTTTTATAAATATCTTTGGATCCAGATAAGATAGAAATTTGAAGAATACATAAATAATTTATTGTAACGATTGCTTCAATAAAAAATGATTTATTGTTATTTACAATACAATGTGTAAGAAGCAACGAGAAGGCGAACAAGTAAATACACAAATAAAAACGTTCACAAGAATAAAGAGTCAATGCAAGTGCGTCAGAGTGTTTAGAATAACTGGACATATTTATGCAAATGTTATAACGAATTAAAATATAAGTAGCTCATTTCTTTAATATTGTACCAATATTTTCTCTGTGAAAAAGTAATTAATATTAAATAATTAAGGAAATACAAAAGCTTTTTTACGCGAAGTAAACCAGATTAATCTGAATTTATCAGATACGTCAAGAATCAAGATAGTATCAGACAATCGCGTTATTGAACCGAACAGCGATGCGCTTGATTATTTTCAGAATGAAGTATACAACATTTAATTAAGATACGTCCCGACAGTCTTGAATTTTTACATGATTTCAGAGATTAAAATTGTGTAATTTTTAAAAAAGCACTGCTTGATCTAGTCTCTCGATCTCCACGGCAAATGCAATATTAATCATTATCATCCGCAGACCAAGATAATTTTCAAATCTAAATTACAATTAATTAAAGAATCCTGCGCTGCTAATTGTGAAAAAAACGTAAATCGATTAAACGAGCCTCCAGCTCGCAGCGAATAAAAAAGGGTAATTAAAAAATGATCATTATCGAATTATTTCGGTATAATTGTCCTAATTGCGCAGTTATAAGCCTCGATAAGATCCGCGCGCGTACGATGTGGAAAGACAATGAAACTCGATTGCTAAGTTGGAAATTTTTTTTCGTACCTAGGACTGGCCGGTGTTCGAGGAGGTCTCGCAGATCTTCATCCTGGTGCCGGCGCTGCTGGGCCTGAAGGGCAATCTGGACATGTGCCTGGCCTCGCGCCTCAGCACGCAGGCGAACCTGGGGAACATGAAGGGCTACCGCGAGGTGCTGAAAATGATAGTCGGCAATATCGCCCTGGTGCAGGTGCAGGCGATCGTCGCCGCGATGATGGTCGCCCTGTTCGCCACCGCCGTTGGCGCGATCATGGACGGCAAATTCGCCTGGAACCACATGCTTCTGCTCTTGAGCTCTAGCATCTGCACAGCCACCAGTTCCTGCTTTATTTTAGGTATGTAAACGCGATGCTAACACATCTCTAACTTCTTATAAAATTATAGTTGAATTTATTATCCTGGTTAAATTTCAGTTATATTTGTGATGTACATCGACGTGAGATTTTTAATTTTACGTTTGATTTTTTTTAGATTTTGCTATGATTGCGGTGATTATGGGTGCGCACCGTTTGAAAATGAATCCGGACAACCTGGCGACGCCGCTGGCGGCATCGATCGGTGATGTAGTCTCCATAAGTGTACTTTCGGCCATAGCCTCCAGCTACTACAAGCTATTGGATGACAATATCTGGGTGCTCTACGTGGTAATTGCCATGTTTTTGGCACTTTTGCCTATTTGGATCTGCATCGTTTTAAAGAATAAATACACGAGAAACGTGCTGACGTCTGGCTGGGTGCCAGTCATAAGTGCTCTCTTCATTAGTGGGTGAGTGTAGTTATAAAATTTTGTGAATGTGTCTTTATTATGCAACCTACAAAGTGAAACTGAGAATTAATGGAAACAAATACGATTTCAGCCTCGGAGGTTTGATCCTGGACCAAGCAGTGGACAGCCTCAATGGCTTCGTCATCTTCCAGCCGATCATCAATGGCATTGGCGGCAACTTGGTGTCCGTACACGCCTCCAGAATCTCGACGATGCTGCATCAGTCTTCGTTGATCGGCATCCTGCCACCTTGGACGAAGACGTGGATCGCGCCTTGGAAGGCACTATTCCGAGGAGGTAAGGATCACGACTTATTCCAAATTTATTTTCGCCATTGTTTCAATTTAAGAAATGACAATAACCATTATTTTTCAACTTTCAGTGCCTTCCGCTAAAACAGCGAGACTGCTCATCGGCATGTCGATCCCAGGTCACATCGCCTTCTCGTTCGCTGCCGATTACATCCAATGGGGTCGTTCAACGCTACACATTTATTTTGTATTATCTTATTTGACTGTCGCTGTCGTGCAGGTGTGTACACCGATTCCAATTAACATATTTTTTAATAAACACATTCTCCAAAACAATAAATAAATAAATTTAAACATATGAATATTTTCTAAATTAAAATGTTTCCCTTATAGGTAATGCTGTTGCTGTACGTCGCACATGTAATGATTCACGTTATGTGGAAGTACAAGATTGACCCTGACAACTCGGCGATTCCGTACTTAACTGCGTTGGGCGATCTGAGCGGATCCCTCCTGCTGGCAGCAGCTTTCCTCTTCCTCCGAGAGATCAACTACGAGTACAAGAGTTAAGCACCGCCACCATCTCCACCTTCGCCAGGAAGAAAAAGAATTAAAGATACTCGTGGACAATGAAAGAAATAAGTTACCGATTTAATACGACACTTGCCCTCTGCTTTCCTCCCCGAAAGGGAGTCGCAAGAATCGACCGTATAAAAAGTTCACCCGCGTCATAGCCGTCGCACTATAACAGTTTAGCCTCCGTACCGGCAGTGCAAAACGCGAATGATGCGAGTGAACGAAGAAAGCGACAATCCAAAAAAGAAAACGTGCACGATTTTTTAAATACAAAATGCGCGTATTTATCTTTGCTTTTTATTTTCCTTTTTAATTTAGTCTTGCCGTCTTTTAAAGATGAAATAGAACCACAAGCGTCGCTGACGCAAACAAACTGTTCCTTCGTATTTTAACTGTAACGTAGATAGCGATCGTAGCGCGGAATAAAACCCCTTTTTTAAATTTATTTTTACGCCGCTGTAAATTTTACAGATCACAATAGTCGGTAGCCTGTAGTTCGCCTCCCCGCGACCCCTTTGACTTGTTTCCTCGTTAATGCTCTTATAGCGCAAAAAAATAAAACGCAATACAGCGCGCTACTGTATAGGGAGGTGCGAGAAAAAACAGTCGCGTAGTGCTAGCTCGATTCGCAGCGTAGTTGTGAGTCAAAGAGGTCAATTCCGGGCAGCAGTCGCAGAGCACAGTCTCGTTACTTCAATTGAACGATTAATCAAAACTTTATCCGGTAAAGCCGATGAAGAAAAAAAAGAAGTGCAGCCCCGCCCGCGGCTACTTACGTAAAGGGAAAAACTGCGGCTTCTCAGCAGTCACGTCGCATCGCCGCTTAACACAAGTGCAATAACAATTGTATATAGTACACGAGATAGAAAGCAAGAGAGAGAAAGAAACGATGGAATTCCCGCTCGTACTTGCAGTAGATATACCTGTACTCTCACTCAGTTTCGCCGTTACGACCAAAGCCGTTAGTTCGCGGTTGCACAACCGCGATAAAAAAAATTAATAAAGTTCGCACGCGGGCTTCGTTGTTTGTAAATAATGATAATAAAAAGATAGAATGAAGGTCTAGCTTCTCTCACGTTTATTATGATTTATACTTATTAAAGTAATTATTGAACATCTGTTTTTCATTAAGAAAATTACAGTATCTTGTTTAAGTTTATCGATAATTAATTGGATTTTTTGTGATTTTTATAACAATATTTATGAGTCTATAAAAATAAATGACTTTTTTAAAAAAAACTTTGCATGTGCAAATGAAATAAAAATTTTTTTTTAAACCGTTGAGCTTATTTTCAAGATGAAAAACTATCTTATTAATTGTCAATCATCGTAATTTTGTACATGATTTTTCGTGAGTGTAGTTAGTCCTTGAGAAGAGAGATAAAAGGAGGTGGAAGCACAGCGAGTTAGCGGACTGTTTTTTAGCCTACGCGCGTATTCAGATGCAAGTGCGAGTTATGAGGCCTTTTAAATGTTATACAATTTTTATCACTACCGTTACAGTTACATTGTCGCCAATCAGCCTTAACCGATAAGCATTGTAGTCCTTTTTTTCGTACGCTCGGGCGGAATGTACTGGAAACCCTACCTTTGTAATATTACGCCGATGCAAATGATAATTGTTCTTCGATTATTTTTATAATGAACGTTGTTGTGTATTACCGTCGGGCAATCGATTCGGTGGTTCTTTGGAGAGGGACGTCAAAGTATACAATTTTCCCTTTAGGTAGATCTGAATTAACGATAGTAATTAATCCCGAACTTTGTAAAATAACGATGATAATTGTCCCGGAGGTGTGTGCTTTACTTTTTAACCGACTCTTTCCAAGGACCAGCAATCGAATCCCCGACAATAATAAGTCCTTTATATGTGCAAATCTAAATAAATATATGTTTTAATATTGTAGAAAAAGAAATGTTTTATAGCGCGAGAATAAATAGGCAGTAACAATACTGCAGTATCATTTTAATGTAATTTTATAAAGATAAAATTTCGCTTTACTTTAGCTTTAACCGCACGCTCAACAACGTGAATACAACGGTCCGTTTAGCATCGCGCCAGTGCCAAGAAACTTTTTGTTACTGCCTAATTCACTCTCGGTAATAGATGTATTCATCAGCCGGCCCAGCCCATAATAGCGCAATTAAACCCGTGGAGTACCCATTCGTACACATTCGTATCAGTATTACAGCCAGTCGGTCCCGCGCGCCGCGCGGCCTCTGTACACCCGCCGTACGTCGCCTCCAAAGCCAAGTGAAAAAGAAAGCAAAGCAAATAAATAAAAAGATGAATTTTGTGCCCAAGTGTGTTGTTTTTTCTTCGCTCGATGCCTCACCACTACACTCCCCCCACCATCTCGCCGAACGAACGTAGCACAGGCGTCACCTGCGGCGCTCACCTTCGCGGCCCGATGCCGTAGAGCTGCAGCGCGGACGTAACGCGCGCGGCGGAGCGGCCTAACGAGGTTAGCGCCGAGGCAGCGTCGGGCTTCCCTCGGCGACCCGGTCCGCGGCGCCGGCCGACGTCGCCGGCGAGTGTCGCGCGCGCGCCTCCGCTGCTGAGGCCGTCGTCCACTGTGCGCGCGGAGATGTGTCGACCGAAAACACCCGGCTGCGCGGATTTCAGCCTGTCACCATGAGCACTGCAGGTATATTGAATCCTCGATGCCGGGGCCTCTCGGAGTGTGTTAGCGGAGAGTGGGGAAATTTTCTTTGTAGTTTTTCTTTTTACAACGACCGGAAAGCTCGGGAAGTCGCGCAGTCGGACGTGGAAAAGTTTGTCGTCGCGATGCGGAGAGTTTGAAAAAGTAATGGGCGCAATTAAGATTCATTGAGGAGTTTAATTCGGTTTTTTGTACGCTGGTGAGAGAAGGAAGTAGGCTCTTGAGCGCTCGTCGAGGCTGCGACAAACATCTTTTTCATTATAAAATTTTTAATTAATGTAAAACTGCATCAATTATTTCTCATTAGATGCGTGTATAATGATTTTAATTTTGCATATGTAACATTTTTAATGCGCTATTTATTACTGCACAGCAGCACTTAAAGAAGGATTTTTAAAAATAATTTATAATTTGTTGAAAGGCTATATCCCAGAGCTTTCTAAACAATGTGTTACATTTAAATAAACAAATTAAGTATAGGTAATCGAAAAATTATGAAATCGTTAAAATTCCATTTTCATGTACCGAATAATATTCAAATCGACATATATTATGTTCGCGTCGTATCCGCTATTGGAAAAACCCGTTATCGCATTCTTTCCATTAATAAACCTTAAATCCATGTATTTTTTGTTTATTTTTAAATAAAGCTTGTCATTGTAATATTCTAATACTTTACGTCAGTGTCTCATTATTACTCATTTGCAAAAGTTGCACACCTTGAAGTCAAAAAAAAAACATTGAACTTACACTAATTTACTATCAATTTTTCAATATATTTTCAACACTCAGAACCATTTCCAACAATAAAGAAAAAAGCACTACTTTCTAATATACCTCGTTAAAAAAGAACTAAAAGAACTAAAACTAAAGTCGCCTGAAAGAAACGAAAAGAAAAAAATTGCAGCGTTCCTGCTGGTGATCTGGTGGCTGGGCGGCGCCCGGTGCGAGGTGGTCCGCAACGAGGACATCTGCGGTCCGCACAACGGGCGCCGCCTGTACGTCGAGCTGGGCGAGCAGGGCGTGCTGCACGCGACGAACGTGAGCCTGGTGAAGAACCTGCCGCAGCAGGACAGCAGTCGGCCCTACACGAGCAACAGCAGCCACGACCAGTGCAGCCTGGAGCTGGTCACCTGTCCCTCCTGCGTCATCAGCCTGACCTTCAAGAGCATCAACCTGCAGCACCACTGCGGCGACGGCGGCATGACCATCGACAGCCCCTGCCGCTGCGACTACGTCTGGGTGTCCGAGCCGCCCTACGAGGACGTGTCCGGCACGCCCTTCTGCGGCCACTACGCGCCCATCGCTTACAGGTCCAACACCAGGACGCTGAGCATCGCTCTGCTCTACAGTCAGTCGCATCAGCACGCGTTCACCCTCGAGTACGTCGCCGAGAGTAAGTTCATTCGTCTTTCGCGATCTGCACGCTCGAACTAACCGAACTAATTTCAACGCTAGAATATCGGTGAAGCAAAATGTATACATATTTTATTGAACTTACTAACAGTTAATTCAGATGTGGTTGTCGCGTGAAATTGAGAGTGACATATTTTTGTAGGAAATCGTCTGATACTGAAAGGTTCGAATTTGGCGAACGAAATGTCAAAATCCATGAACAACACAGGTGGTGGAATTCTGACGTCGCCCTTCTTTCCTGCTCGCTACCCGCGGGACTTGGGTATGGAGTACATCATCACCTGTCCGACCGAGGCCCCCTCGTGTCGCGTGCGAGTGTTATTCAGCGACTTCCAGCTGGCCGCGGTGTCCATCATGGAGGTAAACATTAAAACAGTATTTTTCGGGCAAGCTAAAAAATATTTTGCTCGTTAGTTCTATGACTGGAACGGCCAGCGGCTGGATGTGAGCAGCGGGGCCCGCTTTCGCCCTCCAATTATTGTCTCTTCAGGGCCATCGTTACTGATCCGGTTCTACGCAAACGGCGGCACTGGCCTGGGATATAAGGCCTTCTACTCGTTTGTCCTGGTCGACTTGTACGACAAGCATACGCATCCGATCACGGATTGTGGCGGGTACGTTGAGAATCCCGGTGGAGCCATCACCATGATGGACATGGTCGGCGAGGGCGTCAAGACGTACGACTGCGTTTGGCTCATCAGGCCGCCAAATAACTTTCTTCATATGAAAACTCATATGTACCTGAAAGTCATTACATTCGCTGAAATGGGTAAAAAATAATTAAATTTAACTTTATTTAAAGCGATAGTAAATGTGTGCATAAAAAAACTACCCTTTGGGAAATTAACTTTATCGGTTCAAAAATTATACGTAACTAAAATTAGTGAAGAAGTTTTTTTACAAAATAAATTACGTATAAAAATGTTATTATGAATTATAATTTAAATACTGCCAGTCTAATTTGAACGAACTACAGATCACTTGACACTACGATCTACGTAATAATAAAAAACTGCTTTCCCCGCATGATTATAGAAAACGTGTCTCTCACGCTAATTACTTTTGCAGCGGGCAATACCGAGCTAATTATAAAGCAGGGTCCCACGTCGGCTCTGATGCCGCTGGAAGTGTTGCGGCATCCGGTGAGCCAGCTGCAGCCGCCGAGGCTGCGCGAGCACATAACCCCGGTAACCAGCGGTTTTCACGTAAGCTTCCGCGGTAGCTTCGGTCCGAACTCCCGCCTGGCCATCGCCTACGCCGCCTTCAGCTACATGGGTAACGGCCAGCCCTTCGTCCTTCTCAATTAGTGTACGACGAGAAAGCGATCGCAATCGTAATTCGCCTCTGCTTCTCGCAGATTGCTTCACCGGCTCGGATTTCCTCTGCCAGAACCACAGGTGCATCTCGAGCCAGCTCAACTGTGACGGCTTCGACCACTGCGGAGACAACAGCGACGAGCCCGCCACTTGCTTGCACGGTAATTTGGCTTTTAGTGAAAATTACCGAAGCGAATAGTTTCTTATTGCTATTGTTTTTTTATTAATCTTACTTCTTTTTCCGTATAAGTTTTTTAATTTAATGATGTAATGAGTTATTTAACTCGATCGTTGTGCGTGTAGGTCAATTTCGGAGAATATCTATCGTAAACCTCTTTCGCATTGGCATTTAACCTCGTTATTACGGTCTAAAGCTTTTGCGCTGCCGCTTTGGCACGGAGCCGACCTTTGAAGTAATAACGAAGTTACGTTGCTCAAAGAACTTTTAGCCAGCTTAAGCAGCACTCAACGCAACTTGTGCAACTTCGCATAACAAAATAAGCTGAAACAAAAAATATCGACAGGCTCTTGCGCCACCATCCGTATCCATCATCCATCGCTCGAGTAACGATCAAAGCGTTTTACCTAAATTACACTGCTGTAACGAAATTTCAGACTGGGACACGGTGGGTCTGCAGGAGCGCAAGTGGCAGCAGAACAAGGCGAACTACTACTTCCCGAAGATCGACCGCTACCCGGACCTGAAGACCGCGACGCTGGTGTTCGTGGCGAGCAGCCTCGGCCTGATCGTCCTCATATCCGCCCTGATAATCCTCCTCTACCGCGTGGGCGCGCGCGCCAGGCAGCAGCGCGAGCTCCAGTCCCGACTGCGCACCATCAGCGAGCTTCTCGGTGAGCCTCGGGCTAATTCCTTTAATTCCCCACCCGCACACTCGCAGCCCCTTATACTCTCCCCGCAAACGAGACATTCCAACACACGCACACGCACAAACTCTGATACCGAGGGTACTGTCCTCTACTGTGTCGGGATGTCCCGCTGAGCTCGGCCTTTTTCTATCTCCCGCTCGCTTCTTGTACTCGGCAGTTCTCAACCTTGCAGACGGGGCGCGGATAGACGAGATCTCGGTGAGCGACGATCCGCCGGTCTACGAGGCGCCGCCCAATTACGACGAAGTCATCAAGCTCGGGATCGAGGATGAGACGCCCGGCACCGCGCGGAGGAAAAAGCGCAGATCGCAGAGGTCCACCAGCCGCAGGAGCAGGAGCGCTACTTCCAGCCAGTGCTCGTAATGTTTTCCTTTTCCTTTCGTAGTCGATTTTATTTTAACGATCTGATTATTGCTATACTTTAAAGTTTGCGCGCTTGGAGAACCGTTACGTACAATTCATTATAAAAAATAGTTTAATCTGCGAATTAAAAAGCTATTTACAATGATGAAAAATAATTAATTTATTTAAATTTTTGTCTTTATTATGACGAGAGCTAAGTCTTACTGTAATTCACTGTAATTCAATCAAGAGGCTTTTAAGCTTATGTAATTCTTTTATCATAAAACTCAAAATAACGACTGACGAAATCTAAAGAAGTATTAATAAACTTTAATCGGGTGTGAATGAAATAAAGCATTAGCACGAGATGCAGCATAATGTAGGCATTGAAGCCTGGCAGACGTGCGCTATGAGATCATTGAAATTCCAATTTCAAGCTGCGACACGGAGCCGCAAATGACGCTGAACGTGAGCGAGAGCGCGTCGAACGCCAACTGTAGCAGCCAGACGTCACCGACTACGTCGAGCTCGGGGGAGGCCTCGCTGCCGGAAACGCCCCCGCCGCCGTACGTCACTCCACCTGGCACGGCTCCACGGCGCCTCGACTATTCTCCCGACGCCGAGCTTCCAGGACCCAGTATGTACATCCGCCACCCCCTCGTATTCCACCCGCCGGCCACGCGTGCTTTATCGTCCTTTTCTCCGCGGCGAAGGACGCGTCGAGCTTAATCCGAAATTCATCGCGCTCGTAAAATCGCCGTAATAGCATTTGTGAAACAGCTGAGCGGATATTAGCGAGCTTCGTACACTCTTGACGTTACGCTGTTTACACCGTCCGCGGCCGTTAGCTTGACGGACGCCTCGTGCAACGGTTGCGCAACCAAGGTCGCACCCCCGCGTAATCCGGAGCCACCCCTCCTCGCATCGCGCAAAGCTCCTAACTCAACCGAATAAAAAACGTGATCCGCAGGCAGATCCGGCCCCGCCAGCCCCGAGTCCAGCAGCGCCGAGGCCCGCCAGGAGCTCCAGCACCGGCGCAGCATCCTCCGCAGCGGAGGCTCCTTCTCGCGCTCCCTGCCCAGCTCGCGCGCCGCCTCCGGCTCGCCTCCCGGCTCCGGCCGGACCTGCGCCTCCGGCTCCGTGGACGCGGAGTGCGCGCTCGGTGCGTATGGGCCGGTGCGTGCCGCCCCGAACCCGACTCTAGCCAGTGCTTCTTCTGGGCCGCAGTCGACGACCTCGAGCGCTGCATGCGCCGCCACGAGGGCCGCCTGCGCCGGCAGATGCGACGCGGCCGCCGCGGACCCCCGGCCCCCGCCCCCCGCCGCGGAGCCCGCGCGCCGGCAGGCGCAGGATCGCGACGACGCGGCTGAGCGGGGCTGCTCCTGCCAGGGCGCCTGCGGCTGCGCCAGCGCGGCCCGCCCCGCCGAGGACGAGGAGGAGGAGGCCAGCTCCGCGGGCGCGCTCCTGCCGCGCCGCGCCTCCGCCGACGACTCGCCCGACTCCGGGCGCGCGCGCGTCCTCCGGCTGCTCGCCGGGCCGCGGCGGCCCAGCCCCGACTCCGCCTGCAGCTCGCTCGTGTCCACCGGCTGCTCCACGCCCTGCGGCGCCTTCCGCCGCGGCGGCCGGCCGCGCAAGCCGTCCGTCTGCTCGAGGGAGAGCCGCGGCACCCGGCTCAGCGCCGTCAGCGCCTACAGCAGCTACGAGAGGCTGCAGGACGAGTTCGAGGTCGTGTCCGAGACGACGAGCATCCTGGGCCCGGGCACCCTGGCCAACACGCCGCGCGGCACGCCGAGCAAGCTCGTCGGCCTGTCGCTGGCGGCGCCGGTCGGCCGGCACTACTCCAGCTGCGACCTGGACAGCTTGTACGAGAGCATCAGGGTGCTGGACTCGTTCCTGGCGCAGCGGGCCGGCCGGGAGGGCCAGCCCGCCAGGAGCCGGCCCGTCGCCCTCATGCTCTTTGGTACGCCCAGGCACAAGGCCGCCTCCGCCGTCAGCGTCAACGCCGACGAGCCGGGCGAGGCCGCCGGCAGGATCCGGGTGTGGAAATCCACCGACAGCAGCCTCAATTAGGACCGGCCCCGCGCGTAGCCGCAGTTATTGTGTTTGGCAAATTCAATTGTTACCGGAAAACGTTTATTTTAAAAGAAAATATTGAAAATGCGAAAAAAATGATGGGGGAAGTATAGTCTCCTGATGGATACTTAAATATTCATTCGAGGATAAATTATTTGATTAAGAAAAGTAATTGAAATCCCGTTTAATTTCCTCGAGCTCCGAGGGAAATGTACTAGTTGGTTTCTTTTTATTTGCTTTATGTAGATCAATATTATCTACATCGCAGCAGGTAAAAAACTAATCACTTACTTATCTGAATGGCGCCGTACCCCTGAAATTGAAAATTTAACGATAGGAAGGAAATTACTTGTTTTCTCTTATTATTTTTGTATGTAATGTAAAGTATTTAATATGAAACAAATTTAAATAATAATAGACACTAAGAAAGTTCTAAATATTTGATTAAGTTACTTATTACAGATATATTTTAAAGAAAGACTCTTAATGCAAATAAAATTAAGGTATTACATTAGAAATATATTCTATAGTTTTTCACTGCTTCCGATAATAAAAGTAAAATAATCAAAGCTGTGATTAATCATATCGTTATGTAATTTTTGTAAATTCGTTAAAGTTGTATGAGTTAAAAATAAAATAAACTGTATACGTTGAAAATATATGTTACCAAAAAAATAAATATAAAAATTCCAATTGAAGCTTACTGACCTAAAGAAATTTTTTTAACTGTGGATGGTTGGTTGAAAGAAGAGAACTCACAGAAGTTTGGAACTTACTTTGCTCTTTATAAAAAGTTTTTCCAACAATTATTATTACATGCTGTATAAACTTTTATCTACATTTTTTACTTCACCGCTTTTTCATTTGGCTGATACTTTGCTTTTTGCGAGCCGCACGTAACCAAAATGAAAGTTTTGATTAATTCCAATACTAATCAATAAATCTCGATTAACGGGTAACGCTCATTTATAATATACTTCCGATAGAAAAATAATTAAATCTATGTAAAATGTATTAAACTTATAATGAAGTACTTGAGCTAGCGCATCGCTGGAAGTCATTATCACTTACGTCTTACAGTAACGGAATTCTTTCCTTAGTTTTCAGTGACAACAAAGAACACATTATTTGTGACTAAAGTCTCCTAATCTATCGACTGAAAATAATTATGTAACAAGGTAAAAAATACTCGGCCTTGATTAACTTACATACTTCTTGGATATCTCATTCGCGCTCTCTTTTTTATAATACACCGGAAAACATTTTATAAAATATAAGCTCCTTTCACATATATTAGTTATAAGCGTAACACTACGCACGTCTCATATGGCAAACGTCTCGCACTTGGAAACATTAGTGTTTAATACTCTCCTTTCTTAACTGCGACTTTTTTGCTTATAATTAATGCACTAAATAGTTGTCGGATTGACGTTAAAACATCAATTCACACAAATATAAAAAATAGCATTTAATTTATTTCTTAATTAATAAACGCAACTTTCTAACGTAATGTAACTAGTTTAACTTTAATAAAAAGTCAAAAAAATATAGATACTTATTTGCACCTTGGTAATAGTCTACTAAACTAACATAAATATTTCTTTAAACTGTGAAAAGATTCTTATAAAAAATCTAATGAACAAACTTAAAACAAACAATAAATTGGCAATAACACGAATTGTCGAATGCTCCACACTCGTGAAGATTTGTGCAACAGAATAGATGCGCCTTCGAGCTGTGCGACATAGAACATTTGTAGCACTGAACTAAATTCACCACTCTCATCACATTGAAACCGACAAGTTAATTTCGTGTCACAATTAAAAAAAAACTAAAGCGTCGTTAAGAAGAATGACTAATTGCATTGGCAATACTGCTTGGGTCCCTGACTCAAGCACCTGGCCTGGTGACCGTACAGGTTGATCCGACTGACTTCTTCGTCGCGAATGGTGTAATTGTCCGGTCCGTTGTACTGAATGGTCGTCTCGTACAAGCCACTCCCGGGCGCAGTCTCCAGCAGGTAAGCAATACTCATCACGCTGTTCGTGCTCCTGTCCAAGTCATCTACCCTGTTGACACGGTGAATCTTCTTGAGCCGGAGCTTGGAGCACAGCCTGTGGCCCCTCTTGCTCTTGAACGACTTGACCTTGTCGTCGATGTGCTCGACGAACTTGCGCGCGCCCTCGGTGACGATCTTGTCCTCGATGTCGATGGGCTCGAAGCCGTTGCAGGTGCACCAGTGGGGCCCGATCCCGGCCTCCCTGCAGCCCCGCACGTGCGGCACCGGCCGGAAGAGCGAGGCGCAGCCCGGGCAGCCGGAGCTGGGGGGCGCCTGGCCGCCCGCCCTGCTCAGCACGTCGCGCAGCGTCTCGTACAGGTCGTACGGCGAGGTGAGCCGGTTCTGGTTCAGGCGCAGCGCGTGATACGCCTGGGGGTCCTGCTCGCGGAACCACTCGGGCACCCAGACGTGGATGAAGGGCAGCCGCTCCTCGTACCAGCCGACGAAGGTGCGCCTTATCTCGCCGAAGCGCATGCCGTGGTCGCTCAGGAAGACTATCATGCTGTCGTTCATCACCCCCGCAGCCTCCATGTCCAGCAGCTTCTGCAGGAAGTGCTTGTCGACCGAGGACGCGCCGTTCAGGTAATCGTGGCTGACCGAGTTCGACCAGAAGAAGCCGAAGTACGGGTAGCCCAGGAAGGTCTTCGCGAAGTCCACCGCGTAGTCGAAGATGCGGTCCAGGCTCAACTGCGGCCCGACGCAGTACTTGCCCGCTCCGAAGCGCAGCCGGGTCTTTAGCAGATTCTCCGAGGCCACCAAGTAAGGCCGTAGATAGTAATCGACCGGTGGATCGACAAAGCCAGTCTGCAAGCATAAAACGTACACAACTAGCTATTAACTGCTTCAATTACTAACGACTAATACTGGGAGCACAACAAGTAAAAGTATATATCAATTTTTTTTGAATGAAAAGTACATTTAAAATTGCCTTTGTCATGACGAAAAATTGCGCTTTTGAGAGTTTTGCCATGACCCAAAACACTTACAAGACACGTACGTCCGCAACGAAAGCACTTTGAACTTGGGCTTTTCTTCGAGGAAATTGCGAGACAGACTTTAATTTACATTTTTGAAAACGAACCTTGAGGAAGTTGAAAGTGCTGATGCTCGACTGATCCTCCCCGTAACCGGTGACGTATCCGGCATCCCTGAAGTTGTACCAAATGAACGAGCAATTGTCCAAGCCCATCGGAATCGTCGGCGTGCACTTGGAGTAGGCGGTGCTCACGTTCTGCCCGGTGAGTATGGCCATCAGATTCGGGAAGGTGTTGTCGCCCATCTTATTGTAGCCGCGGAGCTCGATCCAGCCGCGCTCGGCGAGGTGGTCGCGCGTCAGGGGCATGTTGCGGTGGAAGTTGAGCCGCGAGACGCTGTCCAGGCCGAGCACGAGGACGCCGAGGTCTCGCTTGAGGCGGCGCTCGCACGGCGTCGACGTCGGGGCCGCCGTGCTGGTGCCGGCGCTGGCGTTCGTCGCGGCCCGGCCGTCGTAGGCCGCCAGCCGGTCGCGCACCCGCTCCGGGTTCAGCACCGCGTGCACGTTCTCGTACACGACGCCGCTGCGCGCCTTCGTCTTGGTCTTGGGCGACTTGCTCGCCTTGCCCTTCTTGCACGACACCATCACCGTCTCGACGCCCTTCTGCAGCGCCACTCGGTCCTCGAAGTCCTCGCACTTGCCCACGCTAGCGAGAGATAATTCAATGATTTTATTGCTGTGAAGCGGAGGCGCGTGCGATTTGTAAATCACGCATCAGTAGCGTGGAATTTATCTTGATAAAGCGAATGTTCACTTCACTCCTGGACAAGTTCATTTCAATTTAGGAAAAATCTCAACACTAATAGAACACTATAACGTGCTGTTGTAATAATAAAAGTTTAATTGATTCTAACAAGAAATTACATTTTTAAGAAGATATACATGTATAAAAAAAAGAAAAATGAATGAAATTTAATAGACTACATAATTTACATTTTATTGATGCAAAATTTCACTTGTGCATGAAGGGTAAAAACCCCTATGTGCGACTCGCATCAGTCATTTTTTTTTCATCTCTCGTACATTCGTATAATAACTTATTTTTTTAATAATGTATACATAATATATGAATGTATACTATTTATTCTCTGCTCTACTCGTCTGCGATTTTATTAATTTAAATATTCATAAATAATAAGCAATTTCTTAACTATTTTTTCCAACATATATAATTTGGCAAGGTCTAAAAAATGAAACCTCAATAAATGAGTTGAATCGACTTCGGTACTAGATTTAATAAAACGCTTCTGGTCGTGTTTAATCTTATCAATACTTTCAATCACTCATAATTCAACTTTGCCTCTAGTTTAAAGCGATCAACACCGAGCTAATTGCGCAATAAAGCAGGCGTAATCGCCAAATAGTCCAGAAATGACGCCAAGAATTGCCAATATAAATTCGCCGTGTGTCGAATTTGCAGCGAGCGTATACGATCCACATTCGTCGCGATAAAACTCGCGGACATCGGAAAATCTCGGTGTTTTCGCGTTACCGGCGCGCTCGCGTGCCACCCGGTGCGCCGCACTAAATTTAGCCACAATGACACAAATGACAAGATTGCGCCCATTACGGCGCACTCGCCAGCGTTCTCTCATCCGCACGGATTTCGCCCGGCGAGCCGAGGCGGCCCTCGGAACATTGCACTCACGGTAAATTCGATCGAGCTAAATTGCACCGTCCCGGGCGTTTCGCCGATCTTGATAGCGGAAAGAAGGCGAACTTACGCGAAACCGGAGTAAAGCAAACGACTTTCGGGCGAAGCGAACGAATTGACTGGCTGCGCAAATTTGACGGAACTCGTGCTTACGTTATCCTTGAATCGAAGTCGTTCTTGGGCGAGAGCCTAATTGCGGTAGAGGGGCGGACGACGGGCGCCCAGCAGCAGGTGATGCCGGCGCTGTAGTGCTTGGCCGCCTCGGCGTCCACGACCAGGTAGACGCTGCCGTTGCTCTCCCGGCTGATGGCCGTGAGAAGCGGCGCCGAGGAGCAGGACTCGAACTTTTCACGGTGCACCAGCTTGATGATGGACGGATCGAACGGGTGCTTCGACAGCATGTGGCACCGCGGGTTCCACACCAGGTAGCCGTCGACGTCGTCTGTGAAGGTGATATTCGATTCTAGAAGATGCGTTATCAATAAATTATTTTTTCTGTGCAAAGAAAATTTCCCTTTAACCCTTCTGTCAGAAATTGCTGTATAGTGTGATATTCATTCGCAGCAAGTTTACAGTGTGTGATGAAGAGTAGTATCTGAAAATTCTCTCCGAGTGTGCCGTTAATAAGATACGAAAAAATGATACATGGCTTTCTGCACGCCTAAGCTCGTTTTCTTTTTATTATGGCTGTGTGATACGGCTATTGCGTAAGTGTTGTGATACTGGATGATGGTGTTTTATATCAGGTGTACTATTTCATTTTTTTTTTTTTTTACATAAACGGTTATGCATCAAGTCAATTTATCATTTTTTTCCTCATTCTATAAACGAAATGACCTTCCATCAAATTTGTATTAAAATTGGAATTAAAAGTTATTCGAAGCTATAGTTATCGTATACGATTCAAAAATAATTACCGAAAAATTATCATTTTGATAATGACACTACAAATTAAAAAAAAACCATCTTCCTCGCTTAGAATGAGAAAATAAAATAATTGTGGCGGAAATGAGTGTAAATAAAATAAGCAAAATGAGGAAAAAGATTGTCTGACCGACGGAGGTGTTGTAGGTGTGGGCCGCCAGATACTGTATCCTGTCATAGTCCCAGTCGACGACGGCGATGTAGTAGAGGGTGAGGCCGATGAGGCACGGCAGTACCAAGAGCAGGCAGCTCTTGGGTCGGCCGAGGCACTCGACGAGCCGCGTGCACTTGGGCAGCGTCGGCATCCCGCTCGCTCGGATCCCCCGGACCGGCCAGCACTGTCATCGACGCGGCCCCCCGGGACACGCAGTGGCCGCTGTCAACTCAGCGGGCACGACTGGACTGAGGCCGCTCGCGAGCTCATTCGTAACTTCTCGCCCCTTTTATCGGCTTCCTCTTCCGCGCTCCTTTCTTCGGCCTGCGCCCGGGCTATCGCGCCTCTTCCGCCGACCCGACGATCGCCATCCCGTCAATGCTCTGACCTGCGCGCACACAATCGTCGACACACTGTAATGCGTTTTGAATATTTTTTTCTTTTCCTCGAAGTAGAGAGCCAAAATATGTGCTAATCGAATCGAATTTCCCTCTTTATTCTTAAACTTTAAGATTTATCTAAACATCTACTAAGTGAATCTCCTTTGGATATTGATATTTGGAGATATGATAATTGGAAATTGACAGTACTTTTCCTTAAAATATATTAAAGATAATAAACCAGTAAATAAGTTAAATCGTTTATTATGTAGTTATGTTATGCTGTGAATTTTATAAAGTGTATGAAGGGTTTTATAGCTCATTAATGCTTATATGAATAAATTAATAACTACACATTTATGAAAAGTATGGAAGCTACCTAACTACCTATCTATAGTCAATCTAACCAGTGTAAATGCAATTGTTTCTATTTTACTTCCCACTTTATCATTTTTTATTTTCTACATGTGACATTTATTACTCTTTTTTCGACAATTGCATTTTTACGCAAGATAAAAAACTATTTCATTCCACTCTACTCTAATCTAGTCTCAGCGGCTTTTTTTAAGTTATTATACAGATAATTGAGGAAGAAATAAAAATTGGTTTGTTAATTATATTTCGTGAAAGCAATGTGAGAAAATGAAAAGGGCATACGTCGTACATGTTTCCCTAACAGAAGCAGTCTTCTCGACACGATGGGTTATCGGCTTGTCGCCGGATTCTAATGAACAATACATTATAGTTTTTATTTTACCTGACAAACCATTTTTAATCAACCAGTTTTTCAAAGTATACATATAGCGCCTAACTTACTGAAAAATGAATTAATGCGCCCCTCGAAGTCACGGTGAAGGTAGTGAAGCTATAAACGCCCCGTGACCAATTTAACGCGAACAATTATTACTCATTTTCCAGAAAGAGCGATCGACTGAAATCACCATAATAGCGATTGGAGAAAGGTGCGAAGAAGATGATCCCTCTGTACGAGGTCGGCGCATTGCACAGTTTCGCAATGGCAGTACAATAAGCGGCGCTGATTTTTTCCTTTGCGTACGATTGCGGACGATTATATTTTTAGAACGTCAAGTGCAGGCAAACGTCTTCGTGTCATAGTCATATTCCGAGCATGACGTTAGATGCGCTTGCGTTAGTAAATCCATAATCGACTGAAAATCCGAGAGAACGGTGAGCATAGAACGATGGAATGCCCATTATAATGTTCAATTAATCTGTCGACGGCTCGCGCCGCGTTAAGTAGGCTAAAGTATTTGCATCGAGATTGATTGATGAGTTGGATTCGATTCGATGGTGATGCGAGAATTTGGTTTTGAAAGTTTCGCCCTATTTGGGTTTATTTTTTTTTATGAGTTTAATTAGTTTTCATTTAAGCCGCTTAAAAGTTTTTCGAATAAACGATGCTTTATGTTTAACTCTAAATAATATACGGTTACATTTTAAATTAGTAAACTATAAAACTTTTTGAACGTTTTCCTCCATATTGTTTATTCGTTCATTTTTTTAAAATCTAAAATCTAAAATTTTCTCGAAAAAATAATATCTAAAGGATTTCATTTGAATGATTGCAATACAAATTCATTTCACATTTTAAGCGCTATAATGATTTATATTAAAGATTTTAAAGTAAAAAAACAAACATAACTATAACTTTTACAAGGTATATTTTTTATGTAATCTTAGATAGGTGGGGAATCGATTATGTTAAAATTTCATGTGAAACAGTTCGAGCTGTCCGAGTACCGAGATAAAAACTGACTAGGGGAGGATAAGACCTTTAGATAGTGGGTTTTTACGAAACTTAAAAAATACTTTGTTATATAAAAAATGTACGGATCTTCAAAGATTTATTTTGATTACGTAGACTAAAATTTTAGTACGTACTTAGGGTACAAAATTTAGTAAGTTGATTTTCTTTTACGATAAACGGATCTTGAAGTTTTACAGATTATCGCACGAATGAAATCATTTTTTTTAAATCCCGTTTAATTTCTTGATATGAAGATGTTTAAATCAGTCATTTATAACGTAATCAAAAAATTTTCCATTATAATTATGTATTAATTTATTCATTCGCTAAACATTCCAATTACAACTCACAAACGCAAAAGTTATGAGTCAAGCAGCAGACTCATCGTTCGCGAAATTTATTTAAAAAAAAACTTCAAGATGCACTCGTGCAAATCGAACATCCAATGACCGCAAACGTTGTAAGTCAAACGACAAACGTCTGGAAGAAGAAAAGGATTCCTCAGAGCCCGCAAAGAATAAATCATTTGTTTCGCATTAGAACCAGTTCGCGTCGGAGGTAAACAGAGACACGTGTGTTTCAGAAGCACACTAACTGACACGTCGCGCGACCTTGCACCCGTAGTTTCCGCAAGGAAATTCCCCGCGACCGGGACGACCAATAATTGGCCAGATAGCGGTCTAAATCATAAAATCCTCTCCTCGTCCGCGGCTCGCGTAAAATAATGGCATTTCGTCGCGATTGGAAAGTAGTTCACGAGTCGTTCGCGCGCGGAGGAATATCGAGCGCCCAACCGGCGCGTCGAAACTTTTCCCGGTCATAACCGTGCGGGGGTTGTGTGCCGCGGCTATCAAAGTTCAAGCACTGTCGCGGCGACTGCTCTTAATGGATTTGCCAATTCGCTTAACCGCACATCCGGAGCGCGATCTGCGCGATCCGTCGGCTTGCGCCGCTCCATAAACAAGTGACATCTCCACTGCACTCGCTCACTTCACCCTCGTGCACAACCTAGCCTCCCTCGCCAGGTACATACACTTTATACCTCGATTACTCGGACAATGGCAACAAAACGAAAGCATAAAAACAGTCTTTTTCAAGTTTGCCAAACTTACTTCGAGCGAACGCTTGCGCGAAGCTGCACACACCAGCTGCCCTCGGCGAAAAAAACGGCAGGTTCGACGAAGCGCGAGGGGGTTGCTCGCCGGCCCCGCCGGTGTTGCGCGTACACTGAGGGGGGCACGTGAAAGCGCGGGCGTCCCCGGCGGAGGCTTTCGGCGCCCGGCGATGCAAAAGTTATCGATCGGCGGCCGGGGGGGTCACCTGCGGAGCTTGCGCGTCGCGGCCGCCACGGAGCGCGGGCTGAGACTGCTCGGCGGTGAGCTTTGCACCGGAGCGGCCCGCCGAATGCGCAAGACTGATCTCGCGCCGCCAGCGTCGCGCACCCGCAACGCCGGGTCCCCCGCGCGCTGCCCGCGCGTAGGTGCAGGTATAACACGGAACGCGCCGAACGGGGGCGGCCGGGATTCGCTCGTCACGGCCCATTTTTTTTTTTTTTTTTTTATTCGACGAGTGCCTTCTACTTACTTTGCACGGGCGCTTCCTTTTGTCCGCTGCCACTTCGATTGGCCTTTGACGGGATGTTGCTTGATTGGAAGAGGGGGTGGAGTGCAAGCGACGTGCACCGTTCGTGCTTTTCCGCGCGGCTATTTTAGCCCTTTTGAGTCGATGCGGACGGAGCCTTTTTTTGTAAATTGTGGCTGTTTCGTGCGGTGAACGAGGATAGTTGGTGCACGTGCACTCGTGTCCTTCGGGTAATGCGGTATGCGCCCTGTGTTTAACTAAATCTGGGTCTGCGGTTAATTCGTTTTTTTATTACGCGGCATTTAAAATCACAATTATCATTTTGAATGATTGATGCGATGAACATGCAAAAAAAGTATAAATTTGAATATCTAAAAAATAATTAACTAAAAAGTTAATTTTATCGGTTTCCCTAAAAAACCTTACACTTTAATTCTATTTTTGAATTAAAGGAATTATTTAAGTGAATAGAAAAATTCAATCTATTTTCTGGCCGCAGTTAAAGTGTAAAATCTACGCACGTTCTTCATGATTTTCAGCTGAAACGAAGGCAGTCGTAAAATTTTCGTACCTAAATTTTCAGTTCGATGTCGATTCACTGTAAACAAATATTAATATCCTCGGCCGTAATAAGCAATTCATGCTGCGGGCAAGTGTAGTCGTTTGAAAGCACACTCGCGAGAAATCGAGCCGGAAATTGTCGCAGCTGGCATTGTTCGTTTCAAAAGAGGTATATACTTAAGGTTTATTATGGGAGCTCTTGGCGCACGCATCGATCGTTCACCCGCGTCTTTCATTCCCCGTTAAGAAGAGGACGTTTCTACTCTCAAGATAAGATACAGTTGTTCTCGAAGCAAATTTAAAGAAATGAGAAAGAAAAGTACTTGTTTATCTTACCAAGTAACTCTATTCTATTCTGTAAATATGAATAGAAGTGGAAGAAATGTGTGTCCTGTGTCAATGTAAGATAAGAGGTAATTTGCAAGACATGAGAGACGAACAAGAGCACAGATTTGAGATGCAATATGCGGTGCGTCTAAAGACGCAATGCGAAAGCTCCAAAGGTCGATTTCTAAAAAAAGGATTGGTACACGTGAGTGTAAATTCAGAAGATAAATATAGAAATGCATATAAGCCAAAGGTTATTAATACATAGCTAAATTATTATTAGTCCTATGCAGATTAACACTTTTATGTAATAATTTACTTATATTTTTTAAGCTTATATAAGCTTTAAAGTAAGAATAATAAAAATGATTATTAGAAATATTTTCATATTTTCTTATCTTTATAAGAACTAAAATAATCGATGCTTTAACAATTAATTGCATTTTACAATAATGACTTAATTAAAAAAATTTTTGTTATTTGAAAAGAATTTTTGCATAACTAATTAGCTAATGCAAATTAATTAATTTTCATCCTAATTATGATTGGCAATTGTAGTTGAAAAAATAGATAAAATATTGAAAAAGAACAATCAATTTTCGAAAAAGACCTTAATTTACATAAGATTGCATAATTATACAATTTAAAATAAGAATTTTTAAACAATTCGAGTGTAACAGAATTTTTAAATAATCGTTTGAATATTAATAATGAATATTGAATTGATCAATTGACCAATTCAGTAATTAAATAAACTGAATATAATATGTAAAAGAAATTACGTATTATTGAACAATTTTAACAAAACCTGTCAGTTTCAAACGCAAAGATAATATTGTATCTTATCGCTATTTTAGGTAAATGGACGAAATATTTAATATCGAAAATGTGACCACGGTGCTGGCATTTTTTTATCTTATCCGAGTATCTATCGTAAACACTGAAATGGTTCCTTGCTTTTCCAAGCTTTTTTTTATTGTGGAAAATTTCATTCTTTTTTAAATAATTATTATTCTTACTGCGATCACGTTCTAGTTTATTTAAAATTACACTTATTTGTAATTGTGCAAGAAAAAAATAATTGCGGGTTAATAATCAAACTCGTTTTCTAACATACATTAATTTACCTTATATAAACTCATTCATGTAAATTAGTTAATTAATTAATTTCAGCAAGGTAGTTACTTTTTTTTTAATAAAATTAACAGTAGAAACTATAATCATCCTAAAGTTCGTAAGAAATGGTTCTCCTGCAGTACTCCAGAAAAGCCAGTTCGGCAGAATCTCTGCTGGCGACAGCGGAGCGCCGCGCGCCCGTAATCCCGCGTCTCGACGCGAAATCCGCGCTTGGCTCTGAAATCCGGAAAAAAGGAACAGATCGTCGGGAGACTGCAACATCGATCGGCGCGCGGTTCAAGTTCACAGCGCTTGGGTAGTGAGAGAGAAAGAGGGAGAGAGAAAGACATATATATAGGATGGGTGTATCGACAAGGCAGCTCTGGCAGCGAGCCCTCCGAGCGCACCGCTCTATTCTCGACCGCGGCTCCTTCACTTGGACCGCCGCCCGGGCGCTCGGGAGTGAAGAAATCGTCGCCAGAGATACTGGCACGAAAAAAGCGTACACTTCGGCTTTTCTTACTTTTTAAACACTTTATTTTTTTAAAAAATACTTTCGTGCCGCGTCGCTCGTACATCGCGCGCATAAATAGATGCGCTAAAAATTATAATTATATAAGTGCGTGCCCATCAGGGCTGCGGTTTTGCAAGCTCTAAATTGAGACTTACGCGCTCTCGTACATAGTGCGGGAGAATTAATAAAAGGGAGGAGTGAGAGTCCGGATAAGCTAATGCTACAAGGGATGTGGAATGGACAGGCACTTTTTTTATTCTATTCTACGTTATTTTGATAAATGATGATTCTTAAAGAGTACACAGTCGATCGGTCATTGCATTTTATACTGCCAATTGCCATTTAACAGTGGAGTTGTGGTCGCTACATACTGGCTCGGATGAAGCACGTGATCCTTTATAGTAAATAGAACCTAAAGACCCTTAAGTAACTTGCTAGGACGGGACGACAATTTTCTTTGCTTCGGTTCAAAGTAAGTACGCGGTGGTTCGATAAAAAGTGGATGGGTGTGTGTGTGTGTACATGTATATATAGATGATCCTCAGTTCGTGTCATTTTTCTTGATTTTTTTTTTGGCACAAGTCGGTATCGTCGTTGCAGGGGGGCGTCACGCGGACGCGTTGGTCAAGGGATTCCAGGCTCCGTCCGGCTTGTTCGATCTTTGGTCATCGGAGTGGCGGTACGTCGAGAATTTTCCTGACGACTGGCGCGTCGACGCCTCGCTTACAATACCGCCGGGCATCCTGGAAACAATTTAATTTCGTCAGTCAGCGATTCAATCGCAAGAATTTGCAATGTGCGTCGAATTTTTTGTCCTCAAATTACGCTATGCGCAAAACCTTTAATTTCTTTTTAAACTACAGAAATAGTTAATTCGCTTCAAAAAGTATTGATCTTTTTTGTGAAATCAAACGTGCAAATTCAAAAGAAATAAACAGCAATGTTTTGTTTTGTATCCGACTTAAAAAATCTATTCAATGTCAACGAAAAATTTAATCGACGTTTTCATTAAAGAAACAAACGACTCAGTTCGCTCGTTTCCTTTACTGCCTCTGTTAAATCCCGCAAGCTGCTGTATTAATACATCCTGCGCAATGAAAAATCGCTAGAGCGCAGTAAAAAGGGAAGAGAAAAAAGCGGAGAAGAAGTGCGGAACTCACTGCAGACGGAGCAATGGGTCTCGTCGGAGTTGTCGCCGCAGCCGTCCTTGCCGCTGCAGGCGATGGCGTCGGAGCGGCAGCGTCCGTTCGCGCACCTGAACGGGCAGTGGCGGCTGGACAGGCGGCTGCGATTCCGCGTGCGACAGGCCGAGCGCGGCTCGTCGCTGCCGTCCCGGCACGAGACCACCGCATTGCAGAACTCATAAGCCGGCAGGCACTGGCCGTTGTTGCACCGGAATGCGCCCTCGGGACATTCTGAAAAAATTACGTTTTAGATTCATCGTACATATAGTATTGAAAAATGCTGCAGGGGATTTCGAATTTTCATTATTGGCGATATTACTGTTTCGTTTTATCGTGACATAAATTTGTCTTATTATCTTTTAATGCTATAAGTGCTTTTAAAATCAGATGATGCGATCGTTAACGTAATCAGTTAACGTTGTGATATACGACTTATTTTTCGTAGAGGAACCGCAAAGTATTTTATATGAAAAATTGAGCTTGACTGTAATTTCCTCTTGGCATCAGATTTCAGTGGCAAATGATTCGGTACAAAAAGTAAAGTTTGTAATGAAACTCTCCTCTCCTGTCGGTCAGTTATATCCGGATAAAGAACGAGTCTACGAGTACTCCAGTTACCACATTGTGCAATTACCACGGCTCGTCTGGTCAATTAATGTGTGGAAAATGGAGCGTGCTACATTTATTTTTGTCCTTAAATGTAATTTATAAATAACGAAAAATTTATAATATATTTTTTACTTATGAAGAATTCTTTGTCGTTTCAAAATAATTGCGTGTATCCTGTTTTAATTTAATGAATCTTCTGTGTCTTCTAATCTCAACATATCTCATTGCAGTGGAATTTTTTATAAACTGATAAATAGCCAACGCACAAAATTGTACAATCAATAACTTTGATAATAAAACAAATCAAATGGCACTCGAGCGATCTCATTCCTCTGAACTCTCAATTCCGGCTGTCGCAGTGATAAAAATTCCGCGAAAAGGCAAAAAAACCCCTGCACAATCTAGCAATTCCAGAAATTCATAGAAGCATCACGCACTCCTTCTATCGGTGCATCCGGCCTCGTCCTCGCCGTTGGGGCAGTCGTTGTGCCCGTCGCAGAGGGCCGCCCTGGTGACGCAGTTGGGGCTGCCCTTGCAGCGGAACGCCTGGCTGGGGCAGCGGTGCAGGCTGCGGCCGAGGGTGCACTCCTCGTCGGAGCCGTCGGCGCAGTCCTGCCGGCCGTCGCACACGAAGAACCAGCTGAGGCAGGCGCCGGTGCTGCGGCACTGGAAGGTGCCCGGGTGGCAGCCGGTGCTCCGGGCGCCGCACGACCTCGGCAGCGTGCCGTTGCCCGCGCAGTCGCACACGCCGCCGATGCAGCGCGAGTGCGGGTCCGCCAGCTGGCACTCCAGGTCCCACTGGCACGCCAGGCCCAGGGAGATCGGCGAGAACAGGCTCGTCTCGCTCTCGTGGCGGTCCGTCTTTATCGCCGTCACTGCTGCAATATTTTATTCGGTTTTTTAAAACTGGGAATTTAGGAGTTTCTATTTTGTTGATTCGAAAAATTCGAGTTATGAGCGAGCGACTTTAAGCTTCAAGGGACACAGATTACACTTGAAGCGAAAATTTTCCGACTTTTTACGCTTTTAAATAGTAATAAATTTATGGTCAAAACTATTTCGTGAAAAATAAGTAAAATTCGATAAATTTTAACAAATTAAAAAAAAAAAAATAAAAAAATGCTCTAACGTCGTCTAGAAGTAATATCTTTATAAGATTAACTTTAACATTAAAAAATGTATTCAAAATAAAATATTTCTAAACGTACTTGAAAATGAGTTTCTTCTTTCTTATTTTACGTTCCGCAATACAATTTTTTTAAATTTTGTAATTTATATACTGAAGTGTTTCGTAAATCAGGGTATATTGAGTGTCTTCTTGAATTTCTCGTACGCCTTGCACTGATGAGTAGATTACGCGCTACTTGACCTTTTGCTTATGCACGTTACATATACGTACCGGTGGTGGGAGTCGTGCTAGTCTGCGCAAGTTCGATGTTCTCCGCCTCGACGACGATCGAATCATCCTCCGGAAGCTCGTTGGGCTGCAGTTCCGCGCGCAAGGACGGCCTTGTCACGAGATTCGTTGGCATCAACTGAGTCGGCGCTACAGTCGACAAAAGCATTGTCGCGTTTCGGAGCCAGGACAGCTGGGCGCCTGCAGTTTCCAACGCGAAAACAATCAAACTGTATTCAACCTCGTTTTACTCCCGTTTGCGCGTTTCGTACCATTATATTTTTATTAAGGTAATTGCACTCCACATAGCTGTACGTTCTTTCCCTATTCCGAGCTTGTTCTTTTCTTCGGTTATAAGAATTAAAAAACTTTTTAAATTACATCAATTTCTTTTGCGGAATAAAGCTATTTTCCCCAGCCAAAAAAGGAATGCGCAAGAAACCTTTTATGACTTCTTTAAATGTTCCACTTTTTCCATTAAAAGTGCATTCATGAATAAAAATCTTTGCTCTTTTTATTAAAAGTTATTTTGATAATAAAAATTATTTTTTAAATTTAAATATAAATGCGGCTTTAAAAAAATAAAATTTACAGCTCAATAATAAAAAGAAATCCAAAGTTCCATACCAGCGTCGTCGTTATCGAAGATATTATGATTGCGCACGTCGACGCTGCGGTAGGTGTCATTGGCGGCGCCGGCAGCGGTCTCGATCTCGTTGTCCGCCGGGCTCCGGTGCAGCTCCGGTTGCAGGGTGACGGGGCTCGGCGGCGGCGGCGGCTTGACCAGCCGATCGGGCCGGCACACCTCGCCGTCCTGGCGCATCGGCGCCGTGCACTGGCACCGTCCGAACAGCTCCGGGATCACGAAGTCGCAGTGCGTGTCGCTGTCCCACAGCTGGCAGTGCGCGTGGCTGTAGCACACGGCGCCCAGCTTCGCCGCTGCGCACACACGTCAAACTCGCTCTTTAGCCTTTTTCTTCGCCGTTTTTCCCATTTTTTCTTTTTATTTCTGTAGTTTCGCGAGCGCGGATGGAATCCGAGATAAGAATGCGCGGCGTCGAGCTTGAAATATCGAGAACGCTGCCGCTGGCCTTTTCGGTCGGCCGCTTTTTGCGAGGGATGCTGATTTAAAATTGGAAATGCAAACGTTATTTATCGAGAGGAATTTCGCGGGAGCCGGGTGTATGACGGAGAGGGATGTCGAGGTATGCACTGAATGCGCAAATCGAGTTTTCCGTGGCTTCTTTGCGAGGGAACGCGTAAAAAATTGATTGGAATTGTTTTGAGATATTTCAGATGTTTAAGTTTGTATAGTCGAACAAGAAAATTGTACGTTTTTTTTCTTCTCAAAGTAATTTACTCTTCTTTTTTTTCACAAACCAGTAGCTAATGTTTATCTTCATAAATCAATAACGCGGTAAAATTAAACAATCCAAATACTTTACATTCATTAGTTGTATAAGATACTCTTAACAAATCGTATACCTAATGAAATAATTAATCATTACAATTCTATTATTTTTAAACGTAGTATAATTTTATACTGTGATTTCAGTTGTTCACGGTAAGTCCTACTTAAGCAAAGCAATAAATTCAATACATCAAAGTCAGTGGACAACAGTAAAACAACTCCAAGATTTCCGCGCAGCACGACCATTAATCAGACTACATGAGAATCGATACCGATCGCCAAGTCTACAGACTCACCGCAAGCGACGCACTCGCGGTCGCCGCTTTTCCCCGAGCATTTGTCTTGTCTACGCGGCGCGTCCACCGTCGTAAACCCGCATTTTTTTGCTTCCTCCCTCCCTCCCAACAGGACGCCGCAAAAATGCCGACCGAACCGTCGCATTAGCTCAATCAAGCTCCGTCGCGCAGCGAATGCGCCTAATCAGTCCGATAAGAGCTGCAGGAATACTTACGGGAGAGGCACGTGTGCTTGCGATACTGGAGGAATCCGTCGAGGCACTGGCAGCGGCCCTCGTGGCAGGTGCTGTTGGCCACCCTCAGCGAGCACTGCTCGTCCACCAGGCAGTCCTCTCCCAGCATTGTCGCTGCAATCAGGCGGATAAGGCTGCGTCAGGCGCGTCGCGCTCGAGGGGACCCGTTCCCAAGGGGGAGCCCCGCTCTCCTTCCTCTTTTTTGTCCCCCCTCCCTTCCCCCGCGGCTGACTCGATAATCGCGCTTTAATTGAAAGTCCTCGATCGGAACTCAATTACAGGACGACCATCGCGTGACGCCTTCGCGCGAGGGTCCCCTTCTTTTCCCGAAGAGAACTTCAATCTAGCGGCGTTCTCGCAGCTTTTTGTAGTTTAAATTGCGAACTTGTTGGAAATGTCACTTTGCTTCAAGCGCATTAATTGTCTAGGATAATTCGCGTTTACTTTAAATTGCAATTGAAATTGCTTCTAATTTATTGGATAAAAACACTATATTTGTAAGAAATAAAGAGAGGTAGAAAAATAATTTGTGCAGAGAAAATGTTTTCAATTTACAGTTCGGTACATAAAAAGTAACCAATTTAGCTTGCCTCCGTGACAAGAAGATTCTCAGGCGGCCGTGAAATTAAAAAATTCAAGAACACAGTAAAAAAGGCGCTGACAGTAGATAAGAAAGATGAGGAGGAAGGCGGAACTCACATTCGAGACAATAGGTCTCGTTGTAGCGAGCGAAGAAGGGCTGACAGGCGCAGAAGCCCAGGTAACATTGGCTTCGCACGATGGTGGCCTCGCACTCCCTGTCGCGGTTGCACTCATCGTCCAGCCTCAGCTGCGGCGGCGGCGCCTCGGTCTCCTCGGAGTCCTGGGCCATCGACCCCGCCAAACACACCAGCATCTGCAAGTTACGTTTTATTTACATTTATTTGTCCTCATTACACGCTTAACAAAGTTAGTAGGGCACAACGCACAAACAAGATGTGGTTTTGGTATGCACAATTTCGTGTGGTTAATCGCGATATCCAACACGAGCTCTCCGTCACGCGTTTAAATTTACCGCCTCCTTTTGCAAAACGCATTATATCTTTATTCAGAAACAAAAGTTCGGAAATCTATCAAGCTCGAACAAATAAACCCATTAACAAGCGCGCGATAAAGCCGCTCCATCAGTCGTCGCGTAATTGAATGTCACGTAGACTCGAGCGTTGAATTAGCGGGGGGGATATAAAAAGAGAGCCGCAGGAGAGGAAAATAATAGGTTTATCGGATAAAATCAGCGCACAAAAGCGCGCGCCGGTCAAACGCGAGAAATGACTGCTCTTTAAAGCGCCGAGAGCGATTAGATCTGGCGCGAGAGCGCGCGCGCTTTATGGCCGGCGATTCTTTTTGCGGGCGTTCGCGCGTGCCGACACGTGGCCGAGCCGGCGCGTCCGTCCCAGCGGATCGCTAATCGCCGCGCTCGATCCCCGGCGCGCGTCACGCTCGCCCGCGCCGCGCGCTCGCGATCGATCGCGCGGCATTTCCATTCCGGAGAGGCGCCTCGACGTTACAGCCGCCGGGTCCTTTTTTTACGCCGCTCTTATCGCGGGATCGCCGGTGATAAAGTCCGGCGCCCTGACGCGCGCTTCTCGTATCGGCAGGCTCTTCTTACTATTGTATTTGCACTGCTCTTTTTTGAAGTTTAAACACTTAAACGCTTTTTTTGTGATTGCATTGGATATCGACTCGATCACTTATTTTTGTATTTTCCTTAGGTAGAATTTCGATCACTAGCGAGTACAAATTATGTATTCTTCCTAATAGTATATTACGATACAAGTGCGATAAAAGTGATTTTTGGACCCGTGTGAGTTTAGCACCCGAGCGAAGCGAGGGTGATAATCACACGAGTCCGAAAATCACTTATCGCACCTGTATCATACGATATTTTATAGTACAACGTGCGAAAACG
>UXGC01000589.1:0-81361 GCA_900480045.1 Eurytoma adleriae | reverse complement strand
GTTCCATTTGCTCTGAAAAAGATTTCTTCCAAGTCTCATTGAAATTGAAGCATTTTTAAAGAAGTTAATATTTACATTGATGTATTACTATATGCAATAATTATATATAATAATACATCAATGTAAATATTAACTTCTTTAAAAATGCTTCTATTTCAATGAGACTTGGAAGAAATCTTTTTCAGAGCAAATGAAACATATTTAATGGGATGGCCCACTATGCCCTGAAGGTTCACATCGCCCCGCGGCCCGCTATGCCCCGCTTTCCCCTATAAGAAAAACAAATGTTCTACACCTACGTATAAGTAGGAACAAATTAACTTATAACAATAAATGAATTTGCATATCGAAATGTTAATCCTCTAAAATTTTAATTTATCTATATGTAATGTTTTAATAAATAAACTACAATAACAATAATTTTTAACAATTATCATTTGAATGAATAATTTTTCTCGTATCGCAGTAAATATTATTATCCCCTTCTTAAAAATAAATATACGTTGACCCGACACCCTCTCATGAAATAAAAAATAATAAAAAAATCTATTCTCCGAAAGGAAATAAAGAATTAGTACCTAAGACCGCAGTCATCCCAGCCACAAAAGAGGGCGCATCCACGACCCCCCGAAGTCGCACAAACCCAACGCGAAATCCCGGCGGAGTCGCAAAAGCCCGCGCGCGCGGTCAGCGCCGCCGACAAAGGCTACATCCCGGTCGGCGCACCGACGTCGATGACACCGCGTCAAAATCAATTAAAGAAAAAAAAAATCTCCCCCGACCGCCGCGCGGCATCGGCACAGCCTTTGCTACGAGCGCGGGCCAGCGCTCGACGGTACCCACGGCGGGAGTGGGGGTCTCAATACGCACGCACCTTGGGCGCCTGCGTGGGGCGCCTCGGGGGCTCGCACGGGGGGAGTAACCTGTTGCGGCGTCACTGGCTCCGCTGTGCGCCGCGACGCGCGGCCAGTGTGTCGCTCGGGCTCTCGCGCGGCGTGCGTCTCGGGACCGCGCGCTCCTCAGGACCGCGCGCCGCTCGTACTTTGGCCGCGCGCGCGCGCTGGAGGCGCTCAAGTGCGTCAAGGTGCCGGACAAGCTGTCCGAGGTGCTGGGCGATGTGCTCGAGCTAGCGTGCGGCCAGCCCGCCCCCGCGTCCCAACTGGAGGCCCAGGACGGCGGCGGCGCCGGCGGCGCCGGAGGAGGAGCCAGCAACCCGGGTGCCAGCAGCGGAGTCAGCAGGATAGGGCAGATCGCGGGCGTGGCGATACGCTGCCGATGGACGACGAGGCTCTCCTCCGCGTCGTCCGCCTCCACGGCGCAGGATAGCCAGGACAGTCAGGCCAGCGCCGAGGTGAGGGGAGAGGGCGAGGGAGGGCGAGACGGAGAGGGAGCGCGGAGCACGCTATCCTTCCGCGCCCCAGATTCGACGGGGGTGACCCCTGCCACCCTCCCCACCCCTGCGAACCTCAGGGCCGAACCTCGAGGGGATGATGCACCTTTGTGCTGGGGTGTAAGCCCACGGAGGTGGCCGGAGGGGGTTGGATAGCGATCGAATATTCACGATTGACCTGTGGATCGAACCCATTGTTTCGTATGGAGCTTCGCAGAGATTCGTCGGGAAATGTTTTTCCTGTACTTTTTTTTTGTTTTCTCTCGGGGAAGGGTTTTTATCGCTGAAAAGTATTTTTTAATTTTTTTTGGCGTGGATGGATTTATCGAGGAGTCAAGTTCGAAAAGTTGTTTTTAAAAAATGTTTTCAAATAAGTGTACGTTGCTTTGTATGTTATTACCTCGTAACTACTTTGAATCGACATGGAATCGTGCCAAATTTCGCACAATCTGAGTTTAAAGTTCGCCTGAAATTCACAAGGGTGTTTGTTAATAGGTTTCGATTTGCGTACATTTAAGTCCTTTTCAAACTGCTAAAAGATATCACATTTTCGAATTATATACTTTTGCACGCTACATAGATTGGCTTTGCATTTTGTTAAATAAAAGTGTCAGTAAATTACGATGAGCTTATTTTAAATTTTGAAAGACTAAAATGTATTCGTTTTTGTAGGTATTATAAAAACAAAATATATTTAAAAACCTTTTTTAATTTTTGTAAATCTTTGAAACGATAGGTAATTATTCGTTACGCACATCTTTTGCAGTGATTTCTACGTAATCACGCAGTGCAGTTGGCAGTATCTTTTTATTCCACTGTTCGTATTGTTATTCTGGTTTGCTTGTTTATCTTTCGGAGAATTATGGATTTCGCTCGACGTGCGTCGGTTTTACGGCTCGTAATTGCGCGACAGTGCGCCGGGCAATTTATTCGCTTCGTCGTCGGGTTTTCGTTCGTTACGTACGTCGCTCAAAAATAAACAATTTTTTTTCCTCGCCGGAATTCGTCCCGTAATTAATTTCAATCTGAAGAGACGTAAATCCGCGCTAAAGGTACTGCTTCCCTTTTTCTTCATTCGAAAAATCACCGCGCTTAAGCTACTAATTAATTGCGCTTTCGGAGCCAGCCTCCATTCGAAGCGCAGTAATTAAGTTTAATTAAATTTTCGCATTATTTTTAGCGGAGTGCGCGGCTGTGTTGATGCTAAATAAAAATCTTTTCGCGTTTAAGGGGTCAGGATTGTGTTAATACTCTGAATAATTGTAAAAGATTAATTTATCTCTGTTTTGTTGCTAATTACATTAAAATAATTAGAGAACCTTTTTTATAAAATAATTGTATTATAAAGTAATTTCTATTTCAATTGCTACTTTAAACGTCCGATATTTATTTGATGAATCTGATCTTTCTCTGAACATTCAAGTTAATGTAAAATTTATGGTTCGTACCTTTTTTTAAAATCAGTTTATCCAATAGGATTTAAATTTTTAGTACAGGCATTTTCTTAAAAGTATTCTCTACAGTTCTATCACAGGAAAAGTAGCACAAGCTACTGTAATTTTTGTAACTAATGAAAAACAGAAGAATTTTTAATTTTTAAAGAAATTAATTCCAACGCTCAGTTATTCTTTTAAGGAACGATTCTTTTTCAGGTGAAAGGTTCAAAATTAAAAGAAAAGGCTATTTATTTTTATTTTTATTACACGGCAAAAGAAGTAAGCTTTTGTAAAAAAAGCGAGTAATTTAGATTGCCGCTGATAAGCCTTTTGCGCTCTATGATCAACGTAAAACCATTCTACAGGAATAACGTCTTGAAAAAAATATTGTACTCTTTAAAGTAAAGCTTAAGAAAAAACTATTTTTAATTATTTAGCTAAATTAATTTGACAAGTATAATAAATACTTTATTATACTAATTTTTAACAATCTACCCTTCTTTGGCCTTGAAAATGTTATAAAAAGCAATCTCTCTTTAAAATATAGTAATAAAATGTCTTACGTTTTTCTTTTAAGATCAATTTTTATAAAATTCGTAATTGTTCAACGATCAAAGTGACTTAATCATTTTCTCGAGTGAAAACACAGTGGAAAATAAAGTCTGCATAGGCCAAACGAGTCGCGTTACACGAAACTTTCAGATTTTTTTATCGCGGTGAAAAAGTTTAACCTTAATAACTACTCGCGCGCGTTGTAAAAGTGGGCAAACAATGGACAGGTAAAAATGCCAACAAAGTTTCTTTCCTACGGTGTCGGTTAACTTTTACACGTCAAATTGCTATTGTATTTTCGTCCTACTGTCCAGACTCTTGGTAACAGACACGTAATAAACTAGTAGAATTCAATACCTTCAAGTATCTCGTTTTTATTTTACAAAATATTGTAAAATTATCAGAGAAAAGTGTAATGATTAATTAAAATAATTCAAATCCGTTTCAATTATAAAACTGTAAGTTCGACTTATAATGACTTGAACAGATAGGTAGATAAAAGAGAATCCCTGAAAAATTATTTTTAGTATCCTTTGATGATAAGTATGCAATCGTTAAAAGTGATAGCATATAGTTGTACACTTAACATAATTGTATGCTGACATATATACGTATTATGTTTTATTACACTTCTATTTATTGACGATTCTCACAGTGCCGTTTAAAAAGTATGAAAATTTTTATCAAAGCAATATATCGTGAAAAGTAAACGACAAATAAAACGGAATAAATCAAGAAAATGTTTATTGCCTCGTAGCTATTACAATAAAATGAAAAAAAAAATAAATTTGAAAGCTCGTATACACAAAATGTAGGTCAGCCATAATAAAATCTAAATTGAACTAAAACTCGCGCGAAACATCCTATATCCGTTGTGTTAATTAACGAAAAATTGAAAAGCGGCGTATAGGGGCTATTGAACGTACACATCTTCTAAAGATCGCTCGATAAATCGCTCTTCATCCTCCAGAGATACTCTCTTCGCATTCTCGGGCCAAACACTAATTAAGAAAAAAATTCACTGGATGAATGTATTCCTGACTTGTATAACAAGAGAGAAGTAATATACGCGAAAGGAAAACGTATATTTTGATGTCAAATAAACAATCGATCGGAAGTTGTCAAATTTGTTTCGTTATTAAGTGTGCAATTAAATTAAAATAAAATTGATTTCCTTATCAGAAGATAAAAATAATGAAATTTTAAACAAATGTGCGGTTAAGTCCATAAAAAAAATTAAATAAAACATTAAAAGAACTTGAGATGTTACATCTGTAATAATTAAGTGGTGGAAATCGATTATAGTCAGACATGTTTACACACGCAGAAATTCACGCATTTTTTACAATTTCCACGAAAGATTTCACTTCTTTCCTTAAGGGTTGAGCCATCGATTTTTTTTATATTCATATTTTTTACCTCCATCTAATGGTGTATCGACAGTTCAAGGAGAGGATGTTATCTGTTTTCGGTTCAAGAAATACGGTATCATTTTCTGTAATTGTACATTTTTTCTGAAAATCTAGAACTCTAGAAATTCACAGATCGTAAAACGTATTTGTGTTATTTATACTATCGTAACGTAGTTAAATAACAACTTTTAAATCATTTCACTAGTTATATGTTTTCAGCAACAGCTAAGAAACCATACTTAATGAGATAGTACATTCTTGCCCCCAGCCATCTATTTTTTTCACACTTTGTAAACGACGCAGTAGCTATTCATCATCCATTTAATAAGATGGAATTGGCATTCTTTGCGCTTTAGATGGTCATAAGTAGAATTAGATGAATATAGTCAGACATTCTTTTTGTTTTTTACTTTTTTTAAAACTCTTAGTACTTTCATACAAATTTTATAAATTTTTAAATTTCTATATGTCATAAGCTCAACATCTTCCATTAGGAAGGCCTAGTAGACATCCACTGTTTTTTACAGCCGCTGCGAAGTAGAAACATGCGGGTATAGTCAGACACTGCTTATTAGTCTTATTTAATGTTATAGATTTCATTTTAGCAGGTACATATATCTTTATCATTTTTCATCATTAGATAAAGGAGAACTAACTGACATCCTCTGCGATTTAGACCTATAGTGAAGTAGAAACAGGCGAGTATGGTGAGACACGGGTTATTATACTCATTTAACGGTATAGATTTCGTTACTTAATACTAGCAGGTGTATTTTCTATATATATTCATCATTTTTCAGCATCAGAATAAGAACACCACAGTGATATCCTCTGTGGTTCAAAACTATAGTGAAGTAGAAACAGATAGGTATAGTAAGACACTGCTTGTTTGGCTGATTTAACGATATAGACTTTGTTTTTTCATTTCAACGAGTGCAATTTAATCAGCTTTTATTAAGCATACCGTAGAAAACATTCTCTGTGTTTAATAGGCTTCCCGCAGTAGAAACATTCGAATATGGTCAGACGTCGGTTTCCAGATCATTTTTTAAAACTGTGCTTTTACGAAAGGGTTGAAATTTTTAATTAACTATTCCTACCTATCCGGTCGATCGTGCTGATTGTATCCACGCTCCCTAAAAAAAACTTAATTTTATTCCAACCTCGCGGGCACCCTCCTTTCCTCGCTCCGCAATCTCCCGACGATCAGGTCGCAGCCGTCACCACTAATTTCCCCCGAAATTCTCGCTTTCCTCCACAACACTCCGCACTTATATCTAATGGTGCACACAACACCTGCTGCAGACAAAACCCCGATAATAAAAGAAAATATCAGTACCTCCCCCCTCTCCTCACCCCATACCGTACAAAACTATCGACGGGACTTTTGCGTCACTCTCGCTTCCGGTGGTCATCGTCGCCTCGAGGCGTCCGATCTCGACGCGCCGATACCCCGCGCAGATTAAATTAACGTTTCTCTCTTTTTTTTTCTTTCTTCCCTCCTCCGGCGCGAAAAACGTAAGGACGACGGGAAGGGGGTATACGGGCAAGGGGGGCGGTGCGAGGGGATCGATAGCGCCGGCGCGATAGGGACACTTCCTCCCGGCGGGCTCGCGCTACAAATGACCCATTTACGGGACACGGGCCGAGGAGATCGGGACGGCTTATAAGGGCCGCGCGGCGCGTTCTAAAATAACGTCGATGCGGCACTGGCGATCTTATCTGGCCGGATGTCGCGCGCGGACCTTATTTATTTCGCCCGGCTTTTCCTGCGGAGTGGGAGGGGGGATAGGCGTCCCGTTAAGGAGGGACTCGATAGCGCGCAAATGACCGCTCGTAATTCTTTTTAGGTCGCTCGCGCGAGCTTTATGTGTCCCGCTACCGTTACAATCGATCCGCCCGCGGCCGCGCGGGCTAAGCGCCTTTTGTGAAAAAATCGACTTTAGCTTCGTTTCGTTGTGCTCCTGATGAGTCGCGAGCAGAGGGGGTACGCGCTCATCAGCTTTGAGAGGGATTTAGCTTGATTGTACTCAATTTTTCGGGGTATTACTTTAACGACGTTGCATTATTTCTTTTTTAGATTTTTCATAAGAGAATTTACTTAATTGTTAGGGGTACTTTACTACAATTATAAGTTCTTAGAATGTTTATAAATTTTTCATGAATAACATGACTAATATTTTTCGTTATTTGTCAAGACTGTCATATTATTTTTAGTATTTCGAATTTAGTCGATAATAAAGATAATAACTGACTTAAAAAATTAAGAAAAATATTATATTTATATCGCGTATTTTTTACTTTTTTAAAGTTTTATTTTTTAAAAGTTTTTTTTCTGATTTTTTGACCATTGTTTTAATTATTTTTACTAATTGAAATGCCAGAAGTACGCGTATACTGACATTACATTAATCACCCGGAACCAAAAGTTTGCTGGTGTTTGCAAAAGACCCTGGGTACGGTCCTCTATTTTCAGAAAGCCAAATTATTAAATATTTTCTCTTGCTTTTAATTATGACATCTGAAAATTGAAATTTCAGTGCCTCCGGCAAATTGAATGAATTTCTGTGTTGTACGTTCCTTGCACGAGTATAACACCTTACTAAATAAAAATAGTTGGACAGAAAATAAAATAATTTAAAGAAAGTTATCAGAACACTAAAGAAAACGCTCCTTTTTAAATTTCGCTTTTTATATTTTTTCTGATTTTTTTCAGAATTACGAAAATATATTACATTTTACTAGATTAATATGCGAAGATTAGTTTACAACAAACAGCCTAGGAAATACAGTGTCAGTTAGTGGATTTTGATAAAGTAGGTCAAACTGCAATTTGTTGTTAATTATTCATCATTATTATCCAAAATTACTTATAATTTAATAATCAAAAATTCTGAATAATTATTCCACGTTTTATCAGTTTCTCGATTAAACTTCCAAAATTGATGTGAAATTACTATTTTTGTAATGAAAATTTAAAAGAAAATTAATTTTTTTACAATTAGAAGCAAACTAATGTTCAGTACTTTACCTTTCACTTTTCAAATTTTATACGACGAAAAGTGAATCTTTAGAGAAACTAACTTTTTTCAAGCAACTTTCGCAAGTAGTTAGGAATTATACCCAAACTAAATTCTTGTGAATGATTAATATGAAATCAATTTTCCGCCTAACTTAAAAACTACCTTTCGAATTTTCATGTTACTGCACACAACAAACGAATTATCCCCCAAAGAAACTTTTTTATCAAACAAATACACTACTAACCTATTACAAACATGAATTTCTTTGATGAAAGATTATAAATTTCCATCATAAGCCTTACACTCACGTTTTATTTACTTCACGTAAATTAACAAACCGTAAACCCTATCAGCACCACACAATACTTGAAAAACCCAGGAGTGCTCTTTAAAAAGAAGCAAATAAACCTCGATCAATTTGCAGGATTCAAAGAAGCGCTATAAAAATATTTCGCCGAAAAGCGCCGGCGGCCGAGCGGAGGGCTATACAGCCGTCGAGCTCGCGGTGGTGGAAGAGTGTCGCGCGATCCCGTCGATTCGACGGAAAGCAATTATCGGCCGTCCGAGCGGGCCGTTACAATAATTGGCCGCAATCGCCCGAGCGCTGACAGCTAATTAAACTCGCGCCCCGGCGAAAGTTTGGCGCCTAAGTTACGGGGGCCCCAGCGGCGCCGGGCTGACCGGCAACAGACGCCGTCACCGCGGGTGGCATACATAAATTCCCGCGCCAAAATTACAAATTTTCGCGCGCACTAGCAGGGCGTTATTTTAAACGGGGGTTACGAGTTTAATGAAAATGGTTGGGATAGGTACAGGTTTGGGTTTAATGTGTTAAATATTAATAGACTAGAATGTCTGTTTTAATCACAGTTGTTTATAGCGAGGTATCAGTGATACGTCGTTTGGTGTATATTTATACTTCTCGGGTATCTTTGTAACATTGACGTTTTTTCTTTTGACTTATTTGATTTGCAACGGGATGATTGAGGAGAAAAAAACTATAGGAAATTGGGATACTTCTTGAGAATTATTTTCTTCTTGAGAAAATGGGCCGAACAAAAGAAAAGGATACTTAACAAGTACAGAAATGCAGACACACGTACAAAACTAAATGTTATTATTTAGTGTTTCTCTGAATTAAATAGAAAAAATTAATCTCAGATAGTAAAGGGAAAATTAAAAAAAAATAAGGGTAAATTTTACTAATTTAAGTAGAAATATCTGAATTTCATGCGACATTCAGTAGTAAAATTTGCAATAATAAATTTTTATTATTTATTTTTTAATAGATCTATAGGTTTCCGATTGATGCTTAAATTATGAACAAATCCTCTTTTCCATAAATAAAACTTGCATTGTTTGCAGTATACCCGCATAATAAATAACTACATTTTTAGGGCATTAAACATTATTTAAAGCTTTAATTCAGTTTATTTTCGTACTAAGAAATGTTTAATACAATGCTTTGAAATATTTAATTTAAAATTTCCCAGTATAATATAAACATAATTATTAAATTTTCAAAGAATGTTTCCCTTATCATTCTCTTTTATACCGGCAGTCTAATATTTTAATACAAAGCTATTGTCGGGATAAAAATTCCAGAAATTTTTAATTTAGAAAATACTACATCACCTTTTATACCGTGTAGAACTTCAGCTAGAAATATGCGAGAATCTTGAATACATAATAAATGGAAAAAAATAACTACTTCCACGGAAATATGCAGGTCTCGATAAACCGATGTTACACATCACACTGTTGCTCAATAGAAATTTCTCTCATACCACCCGCGAAATAAAAAATTATTTTCCTTTATTACGAAAGAAACTATGCAGTTCGTTCCATAAAATAAAGTAATACGTAATATTATAAAAATGCGGTAAAGTACAACTGTTACCGCTTGTAATTTTTTTCCCTTACGTCGTATAAAACACACTGCACCGAGAGACCACGTTTAAACAGACAAAAGAATAAATCTAAAGGAAAAGGTAAAAAGCAGCTGAAACAATGTTACCGGCAGCTAAGAAAACAAAGCAGAATGTAACAAAGACAACTCCGCTCGTATATATACTGAAAATGTTCTATTCGATAAAGTGCAAACAAACGCGAGGAAAGAGTGTGAGTGTGTTTCCGCAAAAGGGATTCTTTTTTTATTTAAAAAGACTCCCGTTTTCTATATTTCTACAGGTATATTTTTAAAATTATACATTTATTTCTAATGGGCGTCGACTTTCTAGTTTGAAAATAAATCGCAAAGAAACATGTTTGCAGGAAATCAATGTAATTAAACTGTTATTATAAATAAAATAATTATCAAAATTATACGAAACATTCTTGACATAAAACGTAATTAAACTAAATTAACTAAAAAAAATTAATTACATTCCAAGAATCGGTGAATTTATTGAATGCGCTGTAACTCCAAGCTGCAAAGTTATAATTGCAAAATCCTATTTCGTCAAAAACACCGGAGTAAACATTTTCATAATAGACAGTCGAGACGCGGCGAAATCAACTTACTTACTTCGCTGCACGGGGACAAACAATTTACTGAAAATTTCAAGCAAAACACGTCGCGCCACTTTGCTCGCGTCTACTTTTTTTGCGAGGATAATGTTTTGATCGCAGCGACGCCCACTCGAAATGCGGTGTCGTCACTTGTTGCTTTCTGAACCCGCGTCGCCGGGCTTCGCTCCGACGTTGTTGCTCACTCTCTTCTCTTTTTTTTTCAGGAATTCAACGTCGCGAAGGAGCAGCATGCTGTACAGCCATCAGCGACGACTGATTCCGGTGAGCTTTTTTTCTGATTTTAAACAAATACGAACTAGAATCAAAATTACGTAAGTATTTGAGGTTAAGAAAACTCGCAGGGACGATGTTATGAATGGACGAATCTTCGGTTTAAAATGACAATCACCTTTTAGTATTTTCAGTGCTTACAACACTAAAATAACTTGGCCATTACAATGGCCACTTTACTGACCAGAAGTCGAAATGAAAGTTTAGTTACTACCTAAAGTTGAATTACTGAAAACCATTAGATACTTAATAAAATTTTAATAAAAATAAGTGAAAAAAACTCTTCTATTTAATGTTTAGTGAAACAATTTCCACTAATTTTAGTAGTTTTCATTAATTAAATTTTAGAGGGTGAATTCAGGCAAATTGGCAATTACACATTTACTCCTTATTTTCGAATTCTTTGGAATTGAACAAAATTTATTATGGTAACAAATTGTTTGTTATTAAAATAAACCTAATTCTGTCACATAAATAAACCGCTATTGGTTATCGAATAAATAAAATATTAAGTTATTCGTGTGCGTGCGCCATATCTGGGTCAAAAATTATACTAGACTCACGTGACGACTTGTTATAACTAATTAGTTGATTGATTTCTGTACCATTTTAAGCATTCTGTATAAATTTGCTACAATTTATAGACTTACATTTAGTCGTACAAGTAAATTAGCATGTACAACTTTCTAATTGATAAATTAAATAATAACTTGAAATACCATTTCATTTTTACATTCTGTTGTAATAATCAAGAGGTCATTCACCTAATTTACAAATGAATTTTAAATAAGTGGCGTTGCAATCATTATTAAGTAAGTGCAAAATGTAGAGAATGGCAAATTAGTTTTGTCACTCATGACTATTTCCAATACGTAGGTATCGGAAATCCATCAAGTGTTCGAGATTTGAGATATTCGCGTCAAGTTTTTTATTCTGTATGTACCTTAGAATATATACTTCTAGAAAGACCTTCCTCTGTTAAAAATGTGAGACCAGTTTCTGATTGCGTGAGAGAGGTAGAAGAATAGCCTGAGTGATTCTTTCTCTTTATCTCTCTATTTAGTTCCTTTTTTCTATGTAATAATCAAACGCATAAAATGATTTTTGTTGATGACACTGTCTTACGTAAATTGAGTGAAAACCAATCCGCTTAAATCAAAATAAAAAGAAATGCCACTATACGCACTCTATGTATAGGCGAAGATAAAGCCACTCTCGAAAACTTGTCGGTTACGTCAATGTGGAACAGTGCGAACGGCATATCGGGTATGTATATATAATGGCGGGGGAGGCAGGCGAGCGCGCGCTCCTCTTATGCAGGCGCCGCTCGATTTTACGGCTAATAAGGAGAGTGTCGTGGTGCCCGAAGAGCGCGAACTTACTCCGAACTCCGTGGCGCGTCGTGATTTTGGCGCGGGGGCATCTTCTTTTTCGCCAAATTGACATTGGAAATCGATATAGCTGATGTAACCAACCCAGAACCGTGATTCCTAACTGAATTTCCCTCGCTTTTCACCCGTCGCTTTTGTGCAGAGGCGATTGTGATTGATTTTGCCCGGTCAATGGTGACGCGCGCATTTTTTCCCGGAATGCTGGCGATCGAGTGGCTGCGGTACAGTACATCACCGGACGGTCTTTTTCGCTTAATTCTTCGTTATTCGATCGTTTGATCGCGACGGCGACTTTAATTTGAACAGTGGTAATTATTTAAATTCCAATAGTCGGTTCTTGCGTTACGCTTTGAGTTTTTTTTATACATCAAGTACTGAAAATTGTTGCTTTGTGCTAAATCAAAATTAAATTGAAGCATGTAAAAGTTTAACAATAACTCAATATTTTAATTAAATTCAGTCAAAATGCAAAAATACAATTTTTTTAATTGAAAAAGTACAAAATAATTAATTGCCCTACTTCAATTGATTTTTAACTTAATTTTTTCAATGGCGTTATAATAAATCAACCATCCCTTTTTTATTAAAATAACATACTAAATCGGATACTGTGAAATTTCATCCTAACAATAAAGTAAATTCTGAATGTAGAGTCAATTTTCTCTACATTACAGAGTGAAATTTCACTTTAATGAATGCAATTCAACTCTATGATTGAATTTACTTTATCTTTACAATGAAATTTTGCCCTGTTTTAGGTAATTATAGCGGGGTCAAAATCCGGAATTTTGTTCTTGAATCGAATTCTTGCATAATCTTCAAATAATTAATTTTAAAAATACATACTGCGAATACGCTTAGTTGAAATCTCGTTGAAATTCCCGATAGACTTTATAAGGACATAGAAAAACATTTAATTAAAAAAGTAACCCGCCATTCACCAACTAACCACTGTACTAGAAAGAAAGTACAAAATCAATATGTTTCCAATGCAGCTTCGTTTCTTTCCGCGTAGAGTAAGAGAGGTCAAATTTTTCTTTTGAATTCAATGCATTTCAATCTGAATCAAGTTCCACCGGCAGTTTCATACGCTTTTATCAGCATACAATTTATTCCGATTTTGATATTTCTTTGTTGCTCGTTACGTTCTACTGTTTATTTTTTCGTGAAATGTTAACAAAGTAATATTTCCAATTTTGCGCTTTAAATATTTAAATCCACTACAAATTTGAACCTAACAGAAAATAACAATTTCGTAGTTTAAATACTAGTGAATGGTATTTAACTACGGAAAAACGAATTCGCGCGATCTTTTCCATTAACAATTTCCACGCGTTTAACAATTAAATCTAAAATATCATTTTTTTCCAAAAAAATGTTGATAAACAGTAATTTTCATCAATTTTCTTCTCTCCTCAATTTTCTTCGAGTACGCGCATTCGACATTCGGGGCGATGAAAGAAAATATACATACATTGCCCCCTGCAGTTCATTCGCGTCGACGTGTGCGTCAGCGATTGTGCGAGCTCGCGCGCGCTCCAGTATTTTGAGAGCGGTTGAATCGATTTTAATCTACCCCGGCTTTATTGTCTCCGTTTTTACGTCAGCGTATGCGCCCGGACAATGTACACTCGAACTACTCAGGTAATTTTTGCCACTCAGACCAATAAAGTTCCGGTTTCTCCGCTTTTATCGCTACTCGTACTCGTAAAGTGCGCCTTTTTTCATTTCAATTAGAAAAATTTAATTATTTCGAGGGGCAGGGAATGGCTTTGCGCGAGATAATCAATGTTGATAGTGCGACAGGTAGGTACACGTCGCAATAAGAATTGGAAATTACAAAAGGAGGATAAGCTGGTGTATTTAGAACTTTTTTAGCGCTTTTCTGCATGTTTGTTTTTCTATACGTACGAAGAGGTCATTCGGTTCAAAGGACCGGATAAAAAAAATGTGTTTCAATACTTTTAACAATCATTAATGATCTTACGTTTTAATTTTCTTTAAAGGAACTTTTTAAACTTTTTACAGCTGCAATTTATTTGCAAGCTCGTTTTAGTTCTGCCTCTTAAAATATGTCAATTTCTATAAATTAGTTAAGTATGTCGTTAAAGTTATTTTAAGATTTAAACTATTATAGTTTACTAAAAGAAAATATATGTATTTAGTTCTAATTTTCATATAGTGATCGAAAATTATTAAAAACTGGTCACATTTTACTAGGTTATCTAAGCCCTTAAAAAAAGGCAAAAATCAACCAACTACTCCTGATTACAATAATTGATTATTCAACAGATTTCTGATTAAAACTGATTATTGATTAGATTTCTAGTAGTCAGTAGATTAGAAAAATTGATTGCAAAGTCGCTTTTCCAAAAGCGTTACAATTACACAAACTCAATACCGGTAGGAAAAATTATGAACAAATTAATTCGATAAAAAAGAAAGCGCAAAAAGATCCGCACACGCCTAAAGCAACTCTCAAGACACGTATCTAAAATAACTCGAGCCAAGATCCACCGGGCAGGGGGAAAGTGTCTGGGCGAGTGATAAAGCGAGGGGTATTACTCGGCAGGGCTGGCGCAGAGTCGGCCAAGCAGTCGGATGGGCCTCGTGATGGCAAGGACGCTGACGACCCTCTCGAGGCAGCCGTCGAGCGGCTCTCAGGAGCAGCTGCCGACGCCGCCCCCCGGGGACCAGCAGCACCAGTTCCAGCATCACCAGTCGGCCGCCACGCCCAGCCCCCAGATCCGGGCTTACGGCCCGGACGGCCGACACCACAACCACGAAACCCTCCACGCCGCATCATCCTACCCTCCCAGTCGTGGCTCCAGGTGAGATTTAATTCCTTGTAAATTCGTTTTTTTAGGCTGGTTTTGCAGGTGTACGGTGAGGTAATTCGAGATGAATAATTTATTGTTTTCGCTTAGTTTGAGAGTTGATCTGTCATTGGGTGAGTAGGTTGGACTTTTCTAAATCTGTGGGAGTTTCTTAGACACCGGTTATTTGCATACGGAAAAGTATAGAGTGGAAAAATTTGGAATAAATTATTGAAGATTGAAATGAATTAGCGTACATTTTGACAAACTTACAATTTTTATAGTAAAATTTTCTATATTTTACCAAAAAAAAAAGTAATCTTTATAATTAGGATTATAATAATTCTTCTTACATTTTAAGTATGTTCTCTTCATATAATTTACGGCAAATATTACTACTTATTTTTCGTAATGCATGAGACCGGATTTACACGTGTAGTGAGCTTAGTATAGATCAACTGCGCATTATTTGCGTGAAGATGGACTGTGAGATTTGCGTGTGCGTATTGGATTACACATTCGAATCGCATAAAAAAGTAAAGTTTTTCACACAGGAGCCGTATTTTCGAACGAGCCGAAAGTCGGGCAAACTTGCTATTTCGAACCGAGTGGGGTAGTTTGGATTAAGCTTGAAAAATTATGGATAGCTCGGAAAATGTTTTTTAATGAGCTGAGTTACAGAGAAAAAAGTTTTTTTTCCGTTGAAGCTCAAAACTTTTGGGTCGAATGTAAAGAAAATTTAGGTGGATTCGGCAAAAAAAACGAAGGCAGACGAGTGCTAGGCAGCTATGATTGTTTAAATACAGAAAATACTTAAAACTTTTCCAATTCAAGTACCGAAAGCGAGGTTTAATAAGACGCGCGGAAAAAATGGTCCAATGATAAAATTTAATGCTAAAAGACGTTAAATGAATTAAGGCATGGGAAATATTTGTAATGTTCTAAATTTTTTATTTTTCATTGAAATATATTGTATTTGCGAAGTAAACAACAATTAAACGACAAATTCTTTTATACGCCGTGCAAATTTGTAATTACTTGTTGTGTTATTTTTCTCAAAAATTAATAATTTGTGTAAATGTTCTATATTTTCTGTTCTATTAAGGGTAATAAAATATCCGTTTTTATAATAAATGTATTTTGTTAATTGGACTGTAACTAAATCTAAACAATATACATATTATATTATTTGATATTATATTTACTTAAAAGTATTGAAAATCAATAGAATTATTGCATTATAAAATTATTGCTAATATGATATTAGGATAATTACGGTGTAATCGAGAACTACATATAATTATTCACTTCATTAGTTGAATAGGGCAATTTAACAGTTGAAAAGATTCAACGGTATATTTATAAGCAATTAATTATGCATGAAACATAAATGCATCCCTTTTCTCCATATCTCTGAGCAAAATTTTGATCTTCACATTTTATCAAAAGATAAAAGTTATTTCTTTTAAATTACTTCGAAAAAAAAACGCTAAAAGAGTTAAATCTTATTCGACGCATAAAAGAAAACAATAAAATGTGAAGTAAGACCCTAGCAACTCCGAATCAATTTTTAAAAAATCGCGACTTTTCAAAATTCCTCCATACAGCTTTTTTTCAAATTTATTCAAAAGAGATCGACCGAGTAAAATGGGTCAATGTAATTTTCAGGGGAATCAGGAACGAACGTTCCAACAAACGTACCCCGTGCTCTCAAGAAATTCCTTCCCCGCTCCGAGTCGTATCTCTCCGCGACGAGCGTCTTTCTTCCAATTTTTATAAAAGTCACAATGAAGGAATCACGACAACGAGCGACATTCGCGAGATTCCACTTTAATCGACGAATTCATTGCAAAATGAATTATATCGGCGCTCGCGCGGGAATCACCAGTAATCGGATCGAAAATTTACGAGTGCTTCGGGCGATTTGAAAGTTGTTACAGCAGCTGCGGGGATCGTTTGTAAAATTGTTTTAAAATTTCCAACGAGCTGAATGTTTACCCTGAATGGGGAATTCGCTTTGAACGCGTAACGTTTGGGATTCGCGCAGCGGAAGGCTGGATGGAAATTACGTGAATGGAAAATAAAAGTGATTGGGAAACGCCTAATGCCTTGGGCAAAGTCGAGATAATTGTGGTTAGTGATTGCGCGGCACTATTATGCCTGTATATACGCGGCTGACTTTACTTAAAATTGACTACTTAATAACGGCAGATAAAGTGGATTTTCCATGGTAATGGTATGACCTAGTTTGTTGAAAAAATTTTTAGTTTTAAATTCAACGAAGGGAAACTTGAGTAAATTCTTCGGAAGTATTTTGATATCGGAGTTGAAATGAAATTTGTGCCATTAACTAAAACGTTAGCTGATAGCAGTGAGTACACTTGCGGTAAAATAATAGTGCTTTAGAACATAGGACATAGAAATAATGTTCCTCACTCCGGTTAGCTTCACGTTCATTTTATGAATGTAGTTATTTCAAAATTTCATATTTACCGCCAAAATTCTAAAAGTTACAAAGTTAGAAGAAGCAATATTCTCTTGAGTAACGCTAAGGGGAGAAATTAATTACGCTTAACTACCGTGCAGGTGTTATCAATCTAATTCCGTAACAATAACGAAAGAATCTATCAAATTAAAACTCGTACATCAATAAGCGTTACCTAACAATTGGGCCGATCAAGCCCGCAAGTTTCGTCTTAAGGCGGAATTACTATCTCCTATATTTCACTCCTGGCCCCTTTGTACCTCGTAAACCCGCGGGGATGTACGGGGGAATTGAAAGCCAATTGGGTACACTCATCCATTATGTTGCCTCGGACAAACTGGTTATATAATACAGACTGTGTTTCCTATTATACTAGGTTACGCGCAGATATTGATATCCTTAAGAGGATAGTGGACCGGATTATATTGGAAGTCAATATTTTTTCTCTCCTCCCTATTTAAACGTCGGGGAGGAAGTTTATTTGTCACTCGAAAGCTCCTGAAGGGACTATCGTTCGGATTACTTTTATTTTTTATTTTGTCCTACTTTATTTTACGAACTTTTGAGCATCGTCAACTTTATTTTCGCGACAAATTGTTGGAGGGGTACGAGAAATTAATTTCCCGCTCTGATATTAATTCAAAAGTGCATGAGGTTATAGCCTTGAATATGTGAAATGTTTTAAAATATTATAAAGAATGAACAATTTTTTTAGCGTCGACGCGATGACGTCAATGCTGTTATTTTGTTATTGAAAAATTTCATTTTTTTTGAAAAAAGTCCGTTCTTACATAAATGTCAGGAAAAAGAGCAATAAAAAAACTAAAATTGGATTATCGCATCGCCGGAGAAAACCAGGGATGAAAAAAAAAAGAAAAGTTAAAATGCATACAATTCAATAAAATCCAGCTGCTTTTGCATGCAACATCCATCTGGGAACAATATTTAATTTAAATTTCGAAAGAAATGCATAGCTCGTTTAAATATTCTTTTTTTCCATTTTATAGAGTGTTAAATATACGTTACACGAAGTGTAAAGTGGATTTTACGCAACAACAAATTCCTCTTAGTTAATTTTTATTTATTTTCCGTCTTAATAAATAGCAGCAAAAAGTTTGTGAAAAACTGTCCAATAAATAATATTCTAAATATGAATAAGTGAAATTCGTACGACTATGTGAGTATGCACTTATTTAAAGTTATGAATCGTTCACTTATTCGATGCATATAGACGAATTTAACATATTCATACCCAACATTTCGTTAAAATCCGCTTGCCTCGCAAGTAAAAAAAAGATTAAAATTTCACCAACAAAAATAACGAAGAGAAAACTCACGACAAAGTGACTGCGCCAGGTCGCCGTCGCCGGTGCGCGCCGCGTCGCTGGACGCGCGCTGCCCGAGCCCGCTGGGCGCGCCGGGCGCCTCGTCCTCGCTGTCCTCGCTGAGCAGCTCGCAGGCGGCCCTCGTGGCCGCGGCGGCCGCGGCCTCCAGCGCCGCCAGTCCCAGGTCCTCGATCGCCGCCGGCGCCGGCCGGTGCCTCTCGCCCCTCCTCATACCGCCGCCCCGCGCCTCCTTCTCCTGCGGGTGAGTACCGGGCGCACACCTCCGAGGACGAGGGGAAGCCTCCTTATTTTTGCGTGTATTTCTGTACGCTGCTTTCATCTTTTCTCGCTCTTGCTCTCTTTCTCTTGTCCCCTATCGCTTGCTTCAGCTTTCGATCTTTGCCTAACTGACAGCTAAATCTTTGTGCAGCGTATGCGCGTACTTTCATCTGCTTAGTCCCTCTTCTTATCTGCTACTAGTTAAATCTATTTAGATCTTCTGCATCTTTCTCTATTGTCTTCATGCAGTTTCATTCTCTCGATTTCTTGCCTATCTCTATGCAGTGCTATTTTCTGTGTACCTTTCTTCAAGCGATGTAAATATATACTTCACTCAGTGATCTTGTAAGACTTTATAATGAAATTGTTAAAACAAAAATTTGTTATTTTGATAAAAAGTGCAATGATCTGGTATTTCGAAGGAGAGACTACAAGCTGCAAATTTTGCTCAAATACTGGAGATTGATTATTTGATCGAAAATAATGAACTTATATAGTCTCAAATTTTTATCCAGTGATGCATATATGATAACAAAGTTAAGACACTTTTTTTAAATCTAGTAGAAGATTCATTTACATAAATTATAATTCACGCAATAACTTATAAAAAAAACAAATATAAAGAAGCTATAATTTCAAATTTATTAGTTCAAAAATCTTGTTTGGCTCAAAAAAGTTATAAATAATGAATATTAATCGAAGTAGATTATGCATATGATAATTTATATAACATTTCAGTTTTAATTTTTTAGACATGTTTAATGACTCATAACTTTTCATTAAAGTGAGAATTTTTAATCCAATAAACCGCAATTTAAAATATTTATGCTCCATTTTTATACTTTTTAAGATAAAAAAATCTCCTATTTTCGTTATAAGGCTCAATTGGACGATATCCCGAATCATACGTGTTCAAATATAGTAATAGTCTAGATTTTGAGTGAAATCCAAGAGCCACAGGTTGCGGTTTCTCCTCGTTAGGTCTGCATTTTTAATGTACATACATCTTCACAATAACTATATTAAGTCATTCTAATTGGACATCTGTCTTTTATATTATGTTAAATAAATCTAATGTACTTATTCAAAAAAGCTTCTAAAATGAATACAAGCAAAAAATCTCGCAAAGTAGACATAACAAAGTTAGTAGTTTATTTCTTAACGATTAATAATTACACGCACTTATTACTCGGAAATATAAGTATGTATGTTCCCGTACCTATAAAAGTTTTTTCGAAACTCCACAATGAATATTTCAAAGGAGAAAATATCGATCCATCACTTTTTTAATCCAACTAGGCAGCACCACTTCCACCCCGTTTAGCACGGTCATTAATTTTTTTCTTTCCCGCGCTGCCAATTTTCACAATTTGACGTTCGAAATTTTCGAGCTAACGAAAAGTGAGCTCAAAGTGCACAAAAAAAATAATAATAACGATAATAATAACACTCTCGCTCCATCCTTTCAGACGTAGTATTATCGAAATAAATTGGTAATTCTATTCTCAGTATGCACTTACGACTTTATTTACACAATACCGTGACATCATTATTAGCAGTGTTATTAGTAGATTATAAGTGCTTCTTTTCGGCTGCTCCCTACACTCAATAAATAGTTCCTGCATAAACATCAGCGCCCCGTAATATAACTTCCGCGCTCCCCCTCTCGGCTTAATAATGCATCGAGTGGGAGCCGCTCTCTTTCGATCGAGCCTCTATAAGGGATAAGTGAATTGGCCGGGGGCTTGTTTTTTTCTTTCGGAGGAAATTTCTTTTTTTTCGGAATCACGAAAAACGCGATGATTGGATCGCTCCGTTTTTCCAGGGGGTGATCGCGAAATGGATTTTTTTTCGACTCGACGAATCGCTCGAGGGTTATCGAACGCGGAAAATTCATAGAGCGTGCCTTTCGTTAGAAAAAAAGGGGTAAGGGAGTGCTGGGAGACCAATCAATTTTAATGCTCGCGGCGCTTTAGCTCACCGATGAGTGACTGAGCCGCTGCGCGCGCCTCGGGTGGAAAAGGATTTTCTGCGCAGTTACGCTAATTAGGAACTCAACTTCGGATAGCGAAGTTATTTCTGCGATGCTGGAACGTTTTTGTCGTTTAATGAGCAGTTCGACCGGAAGTAGAAGTTAATTAATTTAAATACAGTAAATCAAATTGTTTTCGTATAATTATGTTTTATTGAATTTATTTATGAATACTGAATAAAATAATGAACTATAAATTCTTGATGTTGGGGGACGGTGGACAGACTAAATACATGAAAATAAGTCCAAAATTGGAAGAATTACAGTTTCTATTTTAAAAATTACCATAATTATGGAAAATTTTTCTATAAAAACTGAATTTTGTTAAGGATTATGGTAATCTTTTTCAAGCTTCAATTACGTCCTCCAGCTCAAAAAATTGATAATATACAATTTTTCTAAATTATTACTCTCAGCATACTTTCTCAACTAATATTTGACATAAAATGTTAACTTCATTTTTAAAATTACTAACGGAGTGCATAAAAAAATGTGTACAACCCTTAAAGAATTACAAATGTCGAAATGTTCCATTTAAAACTTGAAAGATAAGGCGAAAATTCGCCAGCCCTTTCCAAGCAATTTATACGGACGTAACAGGTCTCCTCGAGTGCCCTGCTTGGCTCCGATCAATGCAATTTTTATGACTGTCACCTACCAGCGTCAGCAGGTTAGGTCCCGCTGCGGTGACCCAATTTTCTCCTCCGCGCGCGCTTTTCCAACCAGCCCGCGTCGAACGGTGGTCATCGTATTACTGATTTACTTTGATCGAACGCGCGCGCGCGCGCCACCACCGCAATTTCTCAAAATTTTATTCATAACAATTTTCAGAGAGTACGGATAACACGACGACTCCTCCCTTATAAAACTTCGCTCGCCGCGCAATTTTCTCCTTTACAGCTCGCCCGCGGAAATTTCATCGCGAGAAGCATAAAACAAAACGAAATTCGTACGATATTTGTCAATGCGTAGTTCGTAAAAGAAATATTACACCGTAAAGTCCCGCGGACTGTCCCGACAATTTCCCGCATTCTTGAGAGAAAACATCGACCCGCCATTTCGCGTTCGCGGTATAAAACGAAAGAAAGAGAAGAATATATAAGAATATCCAGCGGCTCAGTGGTAACAGTCCGCGTACGATCAGACGCGACCTTCCGAAGTTATGTCATTACGGGAGAAACTCGATTCCGCGCGGGATGGATCGTCAAGGAAGGGGGACATTTTTAATTCATTTGCGAGTTAATCGAAGCCGCCGGGCGATCAAACAGCCGCGAGCGCCTACTCCGTTCTTTCTGTGACTTCCTCGCTTATAAAAAAGGAAAAAAGAAAGAAGAATCGAATGAAAAAAGAATAAATGTTTCTCGCAGCGACGGAGGCTCGGCGCCGCCGGCCTCGCCCCTTGGCTCCCTCCAGCCCGACCTGTACCAGCGCAGGGACGGACCTGTGTTCCTCAGCAGCGGCCGACGGTGAGTACCGTCATTTTTATCGTTTGTGGGCGGATGCAGAGGAAGATTCTTTCTTCCTCCTTCAGAAAGTCGCATGTAATTGACTATTATTTTATGGTAATTATGCACAAAATAAGAATCGACTGTATGTGCGATTGTACACATATTTTGTTCATAATTTTTCATATTTTTCCAAATACATGGTTTGTTAAATATTGCAACACTGATAAGAGTATAGGTAAACGTAAGTAGGTGTAAGTTATATTGATTATAAATGATTATTCAATACATTATCATTTGTAGTCGTAAATAATTATTTAACAATTTTCAGTGCTTATATTTGGAAAAATCCATTATTATTACGTTTATAAAATTATTAATACACTGCAAAGTCGGTCACTTATTTACATCGAAAGAATAAGCGTCCAATTGTTAGGATAACATTTTTTAAACTATTTACATACCAGACTAACATCAGTAAAAATTTATTGTCGCTAGAAGTTTCTTGAATTTTTGAATAAATCATTCTCACAGAATTTTTAAATAAAGTGGTTGAATAAAAGATTTGTCGAGTTTTTCACAAACATAAGTCGAAAGAAAAGTAAAGTTTATATTAATTACTGCGTGCAGTAAAGAAGTAAATAACACGGTTTCTTTCAAAATTTTGTCATTTAAAATGCAACACAGTCCATAATTATTTCTTTTAAAGGCTATACATTTAACCACAATAAAGGTCAGAATTATATATAATCAAATGCAGTAATTACACAAGGAAAGTCTCGTGAATTCATACGCAGTTGAAAACGCGATCAATTATAAATATACAAAAAAGTGTATTAAATTGATGAAAACATTCTGGAACATAATATTTGTGCAAATAACTGAGCACTAATTAGTAAATTACACAAAAAGATTACGTTTGTTTTTATTCCTCGCGTTAAACTGCAAAAACAGTGAATTCTTAGTACAAAAGGAAACACAAGTAAGAGCGCATAATTAAGACAATTTTTTGTTCATTTTAGTAAATTTTCTTAACGAAAAACTCTAAATAACCCATTTTAATCACGTCATCGAATTCTCTCATAAACGCATATTCTTTGACTCGCTAAAAAGGAACAACAAAATAAACAAACGTCTCGACGTCATAAAAACGGTAATAAAACGAGTGTCTGGTTGTGATGCAGCAGCGGTAAGAGCCTAGGCCAGCTGCACCTGCGGCTCAGCTACGACTTCGACAAGTCGGACCTGAACGTCCACCTGATCGAGGCGCACGAGCTCGCCGGCAGCGAGCAGGGCGGCTTCAACGACCCCTACGTCAAGCTGACCCTCAGCCCGGAGGTGGACGCGCGCAAACGCCAGACCCCCATACACCGCAACGACCCCAATCCCCACTTCGACCAGCACTTCAAGTTCCCCGTCAGCCACGAGGAGCTGCAGGACAAGACTCTCCTCTTGCAGGTAATTATTGGCTCGCGAGCTTCCACCCTCTCGTTTCGCCGAGTGCAATTTTTATTGCGCGCTCCGAGGGATAATCGATTGAGAGATTTACCGCTGTTCCGGAAACGAGCGAGCGAGCGAAACGGTCTATTGGATGGGAAGAACATTACTTTTTCGAGATTTTTAATCCGACGATGGAGATACTAATGATGAATTACCTGCACTTGAAGTTTCATTAATACAGCTTGAACCTTATTAGTTTGATTAATAATAATCTAGCAACTGATTCGTTAACAAATCTGCAAGTATTCAAGTAATTCAGACAGGCAATTGCGATTGATAATAAAATCTAGTCAATGTAAATTCGACAAAAATTAAAAATATCAATTTTTATGTTGCAATTTTCAAATATTTAAAAAAAGTTGGTTCTTTAAATTTGAACTTTAAACAAATATAACTCAGGATGTACACATTTAGTTCGGTAATATTTTTTTATCACTGAAAACTTTAAAAACGAATATAATGCAAATTTTGAGCATAATAAAATCCCTTTAATGTTGTTAAGAAGGAAAATTGGTTCTGCTTTAGAAGATAATTTTCTTAAAGCAAGGATTGTTAAATTTGTTTATGCAAGTACAAGTTTTATAGAATCTTTTATGGGGTCCAATATGTGTATCATCAATCCACTAACGCAGGAAACTCACATTGAAGTTAAGACGAATTATCTCGTCTTTCAGCACACGAAGGTTAAATGCAATCGTATTAACGCAAGAAGGTTAAACTACAATCATGTAGTGCATAAAATACAATCTAAGCTTATAATGCGATTATTTTAGATGATAGAAAGGTAGAAACTATCTCAAAGCTCTAAGACCATAGTGTAACCGTGAAATTATAATGTTTAATTTCTCAATTAATATGAACAAAAGAAATTATTACATATCACTCAAAATATTACAAGCTTTTTGTACTAAAACCTTGTAACTAAATTTAATGTATGTTTATTGCAAAACTATAGTTAGAAAAAAGGTATCACTACACTTTTACACTTACACTAACAACATTGTCCAAAGGGCTGTTAAAAAAAATATCAGCTGTGTGCGAAGTTTCCGGAAAAATGACCTTACTGCATATTCGCTTTAAAAGATCAATAATTCTACTAGAGTCGCTGCATCAAAACACGTTGCTTATTCGATCTCCGATAAATAACTTAAGTGCCTTTTTTCCGGCAAAAGTGCATTGAAAAAGTAAAAACTGAAATATCTGAAAAATATAAATTTAGTCCCTTTTTTTCGAGAAAGCACATAAATTTACTACTCATAATAAATTTGTACTAACGGAACTCTGCAACTGCAGGTGCTGGACTACGACCGGTTCTCGCGCAACGACGTAGTGGGCTCGGTGCGCATCGTGCTGGAGGAGCTGGAGCTGTCGTCGGCCGCGTCGCCGGTGGAGGTCTGGGTGGAGATAAGCCGGGAGCGCAAGCCCCCCGAGGAGACGCAGGAGGTGCTGCTCTCCCTGTCGTACCTGCCGTCGGCCGAGCGGCTCACCCTCGTCGTGCTCAAGGCGCGCAACCTGTTCCCGCCACCGGGCAAGGACAGCCTCGACCCGTTCGTCAAGGTGGGTCTGCTGTGCGGCGAGAAGCGCGTCAAGAAGAAGAAGACCGCGGTGCGCAAGGCGACGCGCTGCCCCGTCTGGAACGAGGCCATGTCGTTCAACGTCCCGGCCACCGCACTCGCATCCACCGCCATCGAGGTACTTCTTTCTTTTTCTTCATCTTCACCTATCTTTTTTAAATGATGCTTTAAGTGATGCTTCAGTTTTTTTCTTGATTCGTTGGTCGAGTTGCGCGTGCAGAATTTTATTTTAATTTGTACAAAATTAAATTTTCCGTAAAAATTCCAAGTGCAATTGGCTGTACCACGATTGCGTTTTTTCATGTAATTTTTATGATGAAATTCGAATAAATTTTGAAATAAAAATATGAAAATTTAAAAGCCAGCGTAGAGTCAGACGTTTACGAACTTCTTTCTGTAAACAGTCATTTTTGCTTTTAAAAAGGCAGATTTCTCTGCTTCTAAAATTATCTTTACTTCTGAAACAAAAACAAAAATAAACAATTCCACTTGAATGAAGTAAGGCAAATCAAGTAAAATCCCGCCTGTGTCCTCAGATTTGCGTGCTGGACTCGAGCAGCGAGCTGATCGGCAACAACGCGATCGTGGGCTCGTGCATCGTGGGCCCGGGAATCGGCTCGGCGGCGAGCCTGGAGTGCGGCGGGGGCAACCCCAGCCGCGAGCACTGGCTCCACATGACCCACTCGCCCAGGAAGGCCGTCGCCATGTGGCACACGCTCCACTAACGTCGACCGCCCGAAATTTTTCAACAACAACAACAACAAACCCCGCTTCTCCGCCGCGTGACATCTTCCTCCCTACGCCTCCTCCCCTTTCCTCTCTCGCTCCCTCTCTCGAGGACACGTCCCTTTCCGCGTCCTCCCTCCAGCCCATTTGCGCGGACGCGTACCCCTCGGAAAAAATCGCGACCTTTCACGAACGAAGAAATACTCGAGTTGAGCGCGCGCGACGCGGCGGGTCGCGCGGATATATTCGCTTACGCCCGGAGTACCGGATAATGGGGGTGTACATATTTTACTGGAGGGGAAATACGTACGGCGGGATGAGTCGTTCATTTATTTAGCTTTCTTCGGCCGCACGGATTATTCTTTATTTTCTTCTTGTTACTGCATTTTTTAGCTCTTTAGGCGAAATTAGGAAATATTTTTAATTTCGCGTGAGGAGTAACGACTGACGAGGGAGTATTATTTAATTCCGACTTTCTTTTTCGTAATGAGTAACGACTGATTAGCTGTTGCTAAATAGATGATCGCTCATACAAAATTAACTCGTTTTTTTATATTTTTATGATACTGAATAACGAATCTTTTTCTAAAAAATTTATTTTTACTTGTTCAATCACTTTTCTCTAGTTTTCTTTATTTGAGTGTATACCAAAAACATATCGAAACTGATTGTACATAATTCTGATTTTGATACTGTAATCAAATTAAATAATTTCTTTTCGCAAGAAAAAAAAGTAACGACGTTTTTTAAAAAGGTATTCCTAAAAACGTGTATATAAATTAGGGTTTATTAAATTATAATCAGCATAATGTCAAATTGAAAGAAGTCTGAAAACTCGAAATTACAAAATTCTACTTCGAGTATTTACATATCCTCAACTCGAGTATTTTCTTTTCTCCTCCCGAGGACAAAAAAGAAAAATAAAGAAATTTCTTAACAACTATAAAGGGCTTTCTTTCTCTTTTGAGCAAGAAATCAATGTCTGCACCGCCGCAGTAAAATACACGACTGTTCTTAAAAAAAATAAACTTTCGCACAACTAAGCTACTTAAAGATTCATGAAACTTACGCAAACGTGAAAAGCACTAGCTATAACAATAGAATTATTCATCGTAATTCGCGAAACGCAGTCATTTTTTATTAAAAAAAAACTTTTCTCAGAACGTAACACAAAAAACTGCATTCAAGTAAACTATCTTCGCTCTATCACCTTATGTCCACTTAAACGATAAAAGTAAGGAAAGGCAATTTCTTCACCTCGGTCAGCTGCAATTTTACTTTTTATGCGTAATCGACGATATTGCACCCAACTCAGCTTGATCCCCGCGGCAATTGCCGAGAGCCATCAAATCACCGGCCGTTAATTTCTGCATTATTAATGCCAATTTCCTGGATGCGCCGTTGAAAGGAAAGAAAAAGAAAATAAAGTTCGCGGCTATAAGCGCGCGCCTCCGTCGCGGCCGGTGAATAATTGATCCGCCTCGTTGCTTCGAGTCGCCGACTTTCGAGCGTAGAAACGACAAAAAAAAAGAGGAGGAAAATTTCTCACCTCGGCGAGCGGAGCGACAATCCGATGATCGGCCGGCATTTACGTCGCTTACCTATGATTTCCGTCCGCGAGTCAATTACTTTCGACCCTCGGCGAGGCGCGGCAAAAAACCAAGTCCCGATTAATCGCACCGCGGCGAAAAAAGAAAACGTACGTCCCCCCGGCTTCTTCTCGCCCCTCCCCGCTCTTTTGGAGAAAGGCAGAAAAACAAAAGCGACTAAACAAAAAAAAGAAGAACAGAAGGAGACGTCGGGAGCTTCCCGCTCGTTTTTTCCCCCTCGTCAGACGAGGCGCGAAAAGTGCGAGGCGACAAAAAAAAAAGTGGCGAAAGAAAAATGTCGCAAGGCAGGAAAGGCTCTCCTCGGGCCGAAGGAGACTGCGTAGGAAAAAAATCTTAAACTTCGCGCACTTGCGGCCTACGATACGCTCGCTTGTCACCTTAGATGTACGACGAAACTTTAAAAAGGAATATTGATATATACATACATCTTCGCCTATACCGTCGTTTCCTACGAAGACTAACTCATCTCAAAAAAGGTCTATTTTCATTGTTCAAGTATCAGAGTGAAATAAATTTGTCTAGGGCCTCAAAAACTCAAGGTACATACCATTTTTTATTTTGCTCTCGTGCTTCAAAAAATGACAAATTAAAATAAATCTTTTTTGTGATGTGGTAATCTTCGTAGCAAGTGACGATACGTTTTGTTTTTCTTTATTCGGTAACAAGTACCGCATTAAATTGTCTCGTTGTTGAAGCGACTCTCATCTCGTACTCGTTTACGGTATAAACAACTTCGATAGCAAGATACATTTCGATGTTGCAGTTGCACCTATTTCTTACGACTATTTCGACGAGGAGAGGCGAAGACGCGTCTTTTCCTTTCCTTTTTTAAACGCGTGCTGTCGACTAAAAAAATAAAAAAAGAAACGATGATCAAAAAAAGAAGTCAAAAATGAGAAGGCGATCCACGTTACAAACGCAGACGAGGAGGCTTGCTATCGAGTCACTTTTTTCATGTTTATTATTACGTATTTGAAGGATAAAAAATAAAAAAAATTGATGAATTGAAATAGTAATAATAATAAACAACAATAAATAATAGTAATAATCACAGTGAAAGGCACTATAGTAATTGATAAACGTTCCGCGGTCGTGGGCGCGTGAACGACGTCCAAAATGTACGCTTAAATATATATATATAATATATTATATATGATACCTTTTAACTCACAGTATTTCTATATTGTTCTCTATTTTAAACGAAAATATTTATTCGTAAACGATTATATATTATATATAATTAAAGATTAAAAAAAAGATATTTCTCTATACTTAAAAAAATGAAGTGGAAAAAATATATATGTACATATACTTTTGTCAAAGAGATATATGAGATATAATGACGCGCGCAAAAAAAATTAATTATTACGATAAAGGTTGAAAATAAAGGAAGCGCAGTATAATATAAAGCGCGAGACATTTCATAATTAAACGTATGTGCTCGTACGACGTCGTATATTTTAAGTATAAAAGAAGTAGATTTTACAGTTATGCGGGAAAAAAAAGTTAATTGTGAGAAACGTTGCAAAGCACAAATGACGTTTTAAACGTACGGCAATTAATATACTTACATATGTATAATAACTTGTTATCTTCGGGAATGTTTCATTTCTATTCTTAATTTAAGTGAGTATCGTCGGAAGACTTGCTAAAATATATTTTCGGCACGTTTCATTGAATCTATTAAAAATTTGTATACGTGAATTTTCTTTCTACTTTTCATCTCAATCGAATAAAATAACTTCACAAAAACCTTGCAGTCATATTTCACTACCTACAAACTTACTAATGATTGTACATGTTTCAATGTAACGTTAAAAATTTGCCTTCGTAAATTTTACACTTTTAATCTATAAATTCCAATGAAGCAACGTTAACAAAACCTTGCAATCACAATTTACTGTATTCTTATCTTTTTCTTATGCACACCGTTACTTTTTATACATGTTTCAATTTAACGTTAAACAAAAATAAAAATAGCGTACTTAACAGTTCGCATTTCACACTGTTCCAATAACGTTTCAAACCTTCAAATATAATCTAACTATTGTAAAATAGTATACATTACGCAGATACTCTCATAATGTAGGAGAGTGAAAGATTAAAAAAAATCACTTTTTCAGAAAAAACTGAGCTACTCGATCAAGCTCGATTGGGTCAGTTCTCACTCGCTTCGAGTGCTTTTTCTCTCTTCCACATTTTGGGAGTAGAGCGTAAAATAGGTGATTCTCGCACGAGTAAAGTTTGTCGCCCGAGAAAATCACCTAGCGTATACTATATTTTGCGAATACTATTTTTTGAATCACACAGAGCACAAAAATTGACCGTATATTCGAACCAGTTTAACGTACGATAAGTAACCACTTCTCGCCCTAAGACGTAAAGTGCAAGCTTTAAGGAGGTACGGAAGTCGATCTTTGCGCCTTGTGATTCAAAAGGAACTACGTATTCCCATCTGGCTGGTCCAATACGCGAAGAAAAATTATAACAGAGCGAATCCACAATGCCTTTGAAAAATGCATTAAAACCGCGTCCGATGCTTTAATTGTTCGAAATGTCTCGCGCGTGCCCCGTTATCACATATAATATACACATTGTTCGCCTAAATAATGTCGTGTGTATAAAAATATTTTTCATGTCGTACAAACTAAATAAAAAATAAAAATAAACAATCAAGACTCGCTTGCGAAATCACTGCAAGACGATTGCCTTGCTTTACAAATTATAAAGAAGAAGAGAGAAACGATCGTTTCTCGAGGGCGAAGATACACGGGATTCGAGGGAACATCGCTGAACTGACGATGGTGCAATATACATTTGAGGGGAAAAAAGTCCAAAACGAGAAATATATTTAAACAGCTGTAAAACGGTTAAATAAATAAATAAATCAAAAAAATGTGCGTGAGAAAAGGTCGCTGGAAAAATAAAGTGAAATGTACGTGGTCGATGTTTCAGGAAAAGATGTTCTATAGACTTTAAAGAAAATATTAAACATAATCGATTGGCGTTGGATGGATTATAGGAAAAAAAATCGTACACTAGCGTGATTTACATGTATGTGATGTGCATTAAATATTTTTCATGTCATGTACGATGTACCTTTCGTGATCGATCCGAAATAAAGAGAATCGTGCAATTTCCATTAATTGTACAAACTGCTTGTGACATTTATTTAAATACCTTCACCTATAAACTTTTATTACTTCTTTCTAAATGCATTCATATTATTTTTGAATATTTTTCATTTATAGAGATATACTATTTGACTAGAATTTTAAAAGTTTATTTAATCTGTATATTTAAATGGTGAAATCATTATGCATCCGTTTGCTATTAATTATCTTAAATATGCAAAAATTTATTTGAATTCATATTTAGTAATGAAAATGTAAAGTGTACTCTTTCGTCAGTAAGAAAACAATCACATTTGTATGCCGTAAAAAATATCGTCTAATTAATCTTAGCTTATATTAATTTTATTTAAAAAGAGCTTTTTCCAGTTACTAAAATGTATCTATTTAATATTATTCTAACGACCCTAATGAAAAAAGCTCATTTCAAATTAATATTCCCGCAGAAAAAGCAGATTTAGCGCGGCAACATATATATGTACATCAAATGTGCTTTTCTTTGCGACAAACTCCAGAAAATGCTCTTCTTAGTTATAAATTTCAGTTGTATTTGGTTTAGTTGCTAAATAATAAAATGGCTATTTTTGTTAAAGAAAAATGAAATGTACTTTTTTTTAAAAACAATGAGTTAAAATAGTTTTCTACTATTTTATTCTACCTAAAAGCTCACGATTTCTAATATATACCTAAAACCTCCACACTCTTATTCGCAGTAAAAAATATTATTATTTAATAGTTTTCACTGGCATCAAGATGAAATTTATTGTCACTTTGCCAAGAAAAAAAATAAATAATTAATATAAGGCAGTGTGAAATCGGAGCTTGCGGAACCTTATCACCGGCAAATCCACGACCTGCTTTGCCGACCGCGTTACGCAAACAGTGATATATATACGAATCACGCATACGGCTGGCCATCGCTCAGCTCCGCTACTTGCAGTGTAGCAGTAGAGTGCATCCGCGCGGTGTGCCATACCCGGACCGTCGCGAGGACACTGCTCCAGGTCGCGTCGCGAGTGAACCTAGGACAATCTTCTAGCCGCACGTAGCGGTCGTCCGCGTGCACGCGGCCGCCGCCAAGTGAGAGACAGCCTCGCGCGTGCCGTGTCGCGGTAGCCCACCGCTGCATGCCCATCGTCGTCCGGACACCTCGAGGTCGTGTACGCCGCCCCCCGCGCCGCTGCCAGGATGGAGGGCGAGGCTCGCAGTCCGCTCCTACGCTTCGCCAACAAACTCTTCTACCTGCTTGACGCCCCCGTCACCTTCTTCCGAGGCGAGTATTACCTAATCGCTCCCCGGGTCCGACGTCAGGTTAGGTCGCACGGCCCGCCGTGCGGATCACTCCGTCGAACGCGCCTTTCCGCGGTTTGTTTTTTTTTTCACGCGTGTTTTTACTCCTATTTTGATGAACAACTTTGATTATTTTTGCGGGAATCGTCGAGCGATTATTGGATTTTTTGTTAAACTGTCTACTTAGGTTACGTTTTGTCATTATTGTTGATGACAATTCAATATGATTAATAATGTTGATTTGGGTTCCACTGATGTTTTTCTTGGCTTTAGAAGAGGAATTTTTTTATTTTTTTTTGTTTTCTAGTTTATTGGTAGACAGAACATTCGTACCTTACGTTATTATTTTCTTTTATAAAAAAAGGTATCAATGATAAAATTATTAAGGGTTAAAAGACTAAAATCACTACTTGTAGATAGTTTCTACTTAAATAAAATTAAACTATATTATTTAGTAGATTTAAATTTATATTAAATTATTTTTGTGATATAAATAACTGTAATTAGTTTATAAAAAATTAATTATGTCTTCATTAATTAATTAATTTAAAAATTCGTATCACATGGTTTAAATAATATCATTAATTCTGTGTTGAAAAAAACATTCAACAAAGGTGTATTTGGGCAGCTTTGAAAGTTTATCTAAAATTATAAATCTTTTCTAAAGTGCAAAATATAAATAATTATATTTTGTATTATTAAATGTTACAGAAAAAATTGTTGAACCTAACCAGAAGCAGTATCCATACTATCACCAAAAATTCAGACGAGTGCCGACCATTGAAACATGTTACACAGACGATTATGTTTGTAAATTTGAAGCAAATTGTCAATTTCAGAGGGACAAGTTAGTTAAAATATTATTTTAATATAAATATTATTTTTAATTAATTATATTTTATATTCCAGAATGGTTGATAGTGAGATCCTTAATATTCTAAGGCAACGTGCTGAACACTGTATTCAAGAAGATTACAATTTAAGAGAAAGCGATAAATGTAATGCCATGTATAAATATTATGAAGATGCTGCTGCAGATTGGTTCTGTAAATGTAAGTGAAAATTTCACAGCATAAGAAATTCTCTTTTAGTACTTTTCGATGCCAAAGTAAATGTTATTTTTTTCAGATGGTGACCTTGGTCCCATGCCTGATGTTGTGCATGCCTTCACAAAACAAAAGCATCGTATGGTTTGGGAACGCAGGCATGGACCTGTAGGTTCAGGTATGAAAGAAGACGGATATAAAGTTGAAGAAGATGGAGATCATTGATGATGATGCTAGAATTGTTATATATAAAAGAAAGCATTGTGTAGAAAGCTTGTGTTCTTTGAAACAAGTTATGTACAGTTTCTCTTTAAATAAATTATGGTTATAAAACATGATTACACCATCACTGTGAGTAAAGAAAAAACTGTTGAACGAAAAAATTCATGGTTCTTTATTTTTTTCTATTACGAGGTACAATGTACAAATATAAAAATATCTAAACTACTGTGTCCAGCAGTGGACTACTGTTGGTACAATCCATTATTTTTTTTTCCTTTTACTTTTAATTGAACTGACCATTTTCACAAAGCACTCATTGCTACGATTATCGAAAAATAAAACGCATTTCAGCAAGTTCGTACGTCAGTTGCCGCTGCTGATGTACAACTTTAGTCCTGCTTTGAAACATTGACTATTCACAAAAATCGAAGACTTAGTCGGCAGCAAAAAAATTACGCTTTCCGTAAACGATACCATTGAGATCGCAGCTGTGAAGCCTATAAACTAGTTAAATCATTTGTAAATTTATTTAAATTTAAATTACAAAAAATTCAACGAGTTACTTTCTAGCGATAATAAATAAACGCAAATGGATATTGTGGACTTCCTTGACCTTAAATTATTGCAATTGTACACTTAACAGAGTATTTTGTAGAGTATCTCGTTCACAAGGCTCAAGGAATGTGCTTTAAATGTTTTAAAGATCAGTAGGATCTGTGCTTAAGTAAAAGTAGAAAAAATACCTAGCATAGATTTTATTTGCTAAATAATAAAGGGCCGAAAATTAAAAGATTTACATACTAATAACTTTGCAAATCTCAATTTAAAAGTTATCAAAACTCATACACATTTTTTTTTATTAATAACACAATACCTTAAAACTATTGTACTTGTAAACTTTTGTAAATTTTTTGTTCAACGATTAAAATTATAACTTTGGGATCAAATTACTATTTGATTGACATGGATCATGTAAAATTTTCTCTGCTATTATGCATAAATATAAGAATATATTGTCTAATTTTTCTCATTTATCTCACATACTTATTATGCATTCTCAAGCGTAACTGAAAAATCTATTTTATCACAAAAATACCTTTACTCCTTAAAACTGATTAGCTGCTCCGAACAAAAGACAAACGGCAGGTTTATTTGTTACGAAATTAAATAAATACTCGTGTTTTAAAAGGTTTTTTCTTAAAAAAGGGTTTAATTTATTATCAAAACACTAATATTTAAAATGAATTTAAACCAATTAGAGACGTATATCAAATTGTTTCAATCATTTAAGGAGTAATACGTTTTAAATTTAAAAAATAGTGGACAACTACAAGGACTCTACTGGTCTAACGTACATACATAAATACACATCACATCATACAATTAACTTCTTCCCATTTTTTTCTCCTCTTTTTCTTTTCTTTTAAGTCAAAAAGTCATTGCTAGCATTGCTTTTTGAGTAAAATACGTACTACCAATTACTTTCGCTAGATGATTACGCAATTTAAAAACTCGCATTATTTCTGTTTTATTGTTGTATCCATACCCTTTCTCGAATATGTTTGAGAAAGAAAGATCTTCATTCTCGAGAATGGTAATTATTTTTTTTTCATAACAGTTATATAATCACTTATTCGCAGTTACTTTACAATAATTCTTTTGTAACATACAGTAGAATGTATCGTATCTACATACTAATTTCCAATCATCTTCATCTCCGACATACTAAAACACCTGACAATCGTAGCACAATTTTTTCGATTATAATCACTCTAAACCAGTGTAAAGTACACATTAAAAAGGGCTGACAATGACAATACAATTGCATAAAAAGAAAAGAATTGCATTTTCTCGTATCTCGGATAATAAAAAAATAATTATTAGAAAAATCAACCTGCAACTAAAATTGATTCAAAAAAGATGTGCTCGATTACAACAGCTCATTTAAATTCACATGAATCGTTTTGTACAAAATATTTATCACAGACGAGGAAATGCTGTTCGATCCAGACACAGGATCTCTAATAAATAAGACTCGATAAGGTCATGATAAACGAGTTTCGAAGGACCTTACAATTAATGTACACAACTACTGTAATGGTACTGGATTATACTTCGTGTTACGATACTTTCCGGTGGCAATTAATAATCACTTAAAAATTTTTTCATACTGCAAGTACCTACGGCGGATCGTGATTGCGTCCACTCAGCCTGTATAGATACTCGGGCAAGTAAAATGTTTTTTATATCAAGAGTTCAGAGATATGCGCATTTACACAAAAGTGCACCAATTCATTTTTCTGACTATCATTGGTTTTTTACGAAGGAATAAAATTGCGCATTCTGTTTTATTATGAATCTGTTTCCTTACGAATCAAAGGAGGGCTGGTTGAATTGTGCAGCCAAACGACACTTTCCAAAAAATGCTGAAAGTAAATAAAAAAAATTATATTCTACAAAAGTAATCACTAAATTAATCTACATCAATGACATTTTCAGTAAGTATAAAAATCGGCGGTATTAACTTTCGTTCTGATAGTCCTTTATCTTTTATTTATTTTAACTGAACGTAAATTTACTTAAAAATATCCGGCGAATGTCAAATTGCAGAAAAGCCACAACTATATATTTATCATTAAAAATGAAATTACTCACAGCGCTTACTAGGTGTAGCATCATTGATTCTATCGTCGCCCTCGGCATTGGTATGCGAGGAGACGGGCGAGCTGGCGAGGTCCGCGCTGCCTGTCGAGCCATTCTGATTCTCGTCCTGCGAGGCGTTCTTCTTGGGTGTGAACGATAGAGATGGTAGCGGGAGCTCCGACGGATGCGGCGCGACGACCGGGTTGCGTTTGTTGCTGTAGTAGGGCGAGCTGCGCGGATCCAAGGGATTCGCAGCCGCGGGAAGGAGATTCTTCGTTGGCGATATCAAGTTTGAGGCCTCGCTCGTTGTTATCTGCTTCAACGGCGACAGAGTTAAGGGCGGTACCTGAAAATTCGTTGATGAATCATTTTCATACTGTACTATTTTTTGATTGAGGTATGACTTGATTTTAAGGTGAGATGGTTTTTTTCTTACTTCAACGTTCGTGGAATTTATGTCTTGTGAAAAATTGTATTTCGGCGAAATAGACCAAATGGAAGATGACTGCCAGAAATTTTCCTTGTTTTGAGAGTCCTAATTATTAATAAATTAAGTTGTGTTTTTTTTTAAATGTGGAAATGATAAATATAATTGAAATACCTCTGGTGAATCTGGTTTTGGAGGAGGTGGAGGGAAAGTATTGGCTACTTTCTCAAGACTTTCAAAAAGTCTGTTACTCCTGTTGTCCAACGCCAGCCACTTTTGAGGATCGTCAGTGCCGGAAAGTGCCCAGTGACTTGGTTTCTTATCCCACTTACTTGGATCATCGTTCCAAGAGAATTGCTGAGAATTATTTTCCCACTTAGCTTGGTCATTCGCAGAGAAAGAATTGTTTGACGAATTCGGATTAACGGAAGCAGAATAGAAGTCGTTCTCAAGTGAATCGTTACTCGAATCCGTATCTTGGTGTGGCGAAGTTGATGATGCATATGCAGTCGGTAACAAACCAACAGCTGTAAATACAAAAATAAAATTTTTGAAAATATTAAAATGTAAGTATTTTAAGTTATTTAAACTTTTTTAAATAACAATGACCTCAAAAAATAAAACGAGATAAAGATACATTTATTTTTCATTATGCGTTATTTTTTGAAAAGTCTTATCTTTCTTTTTATCAGTCTCTATTTTTGGCTTCAACGCATAACTTATAAATCTTCTGATTACATAACAAATCAAGCGAAGAAAAAAATATGTTTAAAAATGTTGTTAAATAATAGCATCATACCGGCAAGTTTCTTATTGAGCTGAATAACTTTTCTTCTATGACGCACGTCTTTAATGGTAACGGTGCATGGGATGGCCCGAAGCAGTGCATAAAGGGTCGGATAACCGAACTGCGCAGCACGGCATGCAACACCGATCACTTTTAGGTATGCTGCCTCAAACTGAGACATGTTCATCTTTCCGTTGTGATTCATAAGTACACGTTGCACGTTGCACGCGAATCGTTGTAGTGGAGTTAGTTCAATGAAAGTCTCGGTATTTAAGGTGAAAATCTGTTAAAATAAAAATATATATTTTATATTTTAATATTAAATTTAAAAGTCAACTATATAATATAGTAAAACCCCGATATTTTTATAGAAGCTGCTGTAAAAGGTCCGATTACTCACACGAACGTAATTCTCGAGGCTAAACGAATACTTTTCGATGGCACATTTTTTGTGATAAAGCTGCTCGTAGTTCTGTTGGAACTTAGTTATAGGTAGGCAACTATTAGGCGCGTCCATCAATACTCGGCGGCACTCCAGGCCCAATTGCTGAATGTGACCCTTGTCTATGGACGTAATAGCAACACCATTTCTAGTATTGACAATCTGCAAAAATTTTACAAAACAACAAAATTAAAAAAATGTCAATCGACAGTACAGCAAACATTATAATCGACAAATCGTACCTTAATAGTACCCTCTAGTTTCTCCATGAGCTGCAACATGGAATTGCAGCTGAAAAGTTCGGGGCGGAGAGCGTAGCCGAATTCTGTGAGGAAAGTCTGAGCTACGTTGGAGACGTTCAACTGGCCACTGTTCGGATTAGCGAAGCGACCTATGAGCTTGGTGATCTGCTCGCCGAGGACGCGCAAACCTTCCTTCTCAGTTAACGAGATGCGACGCTCGCCACCTTCGACCTCCTCGATCTTCACGATGTCGGGTATCGCTTCGAAAAGCTCGATCAGCTTCGTGAAACCGTAGTCCGAGACGCGACACTGATGGCCGAAGTGGTGGTGATACGATGGCACAAATTTGTTGAACAGCATACGTTGCTGCGGTGCATGCTTTAGCAACTCTATCACCTGGTGAGAAAAAATTCGAATATTTTTCTTAATTTATTGTTTATATATTTTTATTATTTTCTAGATATAAGATTATATAAAGAAACAAGATATAGAAGATGTTTTGTAAACACGGTTAAATATAACTCGAAGGCTCTTATAAATATTTTTACTCATTGAATGTAAGATTAATTGGTTACTGAAAGCAATTAATCAAAAAATGATTAATTAAAATCAATTGTGTTTCAAAAATTACTTAAAGTTCTGTATTAATTACATAAGAAAAGATGCTTCAATTGTTCTCATCAATCACCCATATTCAACGAAATATTTTAATAACACGACGACCATAGTATTACAATATCTTAAAACGCATGCTTTTCCTGTTTAAATTTTCTGTAAATGTTACACATTTTTTTAAATTTCTGTTACCTAAAAATACTTAAAGAATGTTAAACTACGGTCGTAAACAAAAATTTACGTAACAAACATCTTTTCTGTAAATATCAATGAATACCTCAGTAGCGAACTGCCGGGTTCTCTCAATCTCCTCTGCGGTTTGCTCTCGCTTGGGTATTGCGATAATGCGGTCCTCGCCGCAAGTGGTGACGACGACGGTGTTCTCGGAGACCTCGCCGAGGATGTCGTCGAGCTCGCAGACGCCGTAGTCCGCGACGACCCAGGGTTTACCGATTACCCGGGCGTAGACGCTCGGGAATTCTGAAAGGCTCACCTGCTTGCTTGCCTGGGCCTTTAGCACACGCAGAAGATCTGACGTAAAACGGCGCACCTGCGCGCGATGCGACAGCGTCACCATCCGCTTGTTGCCCTCACCCATTACCTGTTCGAACATTTATTAATTGAAGAATAGAATGAATAGACGCATAGAAACTTATTTATTTTAATTCAATGAGAGACTAACCTGAACAGTGTGAGCCAAGGCCTCAAGAAGGTCGATGAGTTTGGTGAAGCCGTAATCGGCGACTCTGCACTGTCTTCCGAAATGATGATGATAAGCAGGTATGAAACGATTAAAGGACAGCTGGCAGTGCGGAGCTGTCTTAAGTAGATCAACAAGTTCCCGACTGAATAGAGCCAGCTGATTGGCCAATGGAGGACTAATACATTTGCTTTCAGCAAGTTTACAAATCGCTGAAAAATATAAAATGAATAATTTATTATACTTGTTAATTTGAATTTTCTGCAATAAAAAGATTATTGATTAATTTTTTCTAAAATGCTAGAAAAGATTTAGGTAATGTGTAAATTCATATTTACCTTCGTGGCTTTCATCGTGATTTTTATTGTTGGACCAAATTATGTGCTTAACGCTACCAACGCACTGCTTGAGTTCGACATTTGATAAACAGGAAATCAAATGCTCAAGTGGTACGCCATTTTCATCAATATTGAGAGTTTCATTGAACTCAGCTTCATAACAACTTGGAAAGCTAAAATATTTATTGAATTGAAAAGAATATTCATTTTATTCATTTTATTCATGTAAAGTAAAAGATTTTGGTACAAACCTTGGCAATGGTAAGCTTCCAGAGTGTGACGTTAGAAGTTTATTAACTCTCTCAGAGAGTACTTTAAGCGATATTTTAATATCCGGTAACGATGCCATTTCTTGCTCAGCCCATCCCTTATCAGTCCATGGCTTCTGAGCATGAATTGTGCAGTAAGGTAGCTCTAATGACTGGCCATCCTGTTTATTTAAGAAGAATTAAAAATGAATTCTAATTTGTATTGATAACAATATATTTTGCAATTAATCATAGTCAGTTTTATTTATCGCTTTAAGGAATTTATAAGCATAGTCGAATCAAAATAGTAAGGAACACCTAAGCTCTACCTACTACAATGTAGACTCAAACTCGGCCTTTTATCATCATAAGAATTTTCACGTACCTCCAATCTACTTTTAATAAAAAAAAACTTTAATCTGTTTATTAGACGACATACCAGAGTGGTGTTCAAACATGGCGAAGGAGTGTTGCGATGATCGGGATTCAACGACACCATGCGACCGCTGGGATCATCGGTGATAATGCATACGTCCTTCATTTTATAAAGCTCGGAGACGCTGATGGAAATCATGAAGCGACTCTCGTACATCTCGCGGAACTTGAACAACGGCAACTTGTGCCCGGGTACCTCCTGTAGCAGCATTACGATTTGTGAGCGGACTATCTGCGGATTCGGCCCGCTCGTGTGAACGTAAGATATCAGAATGCGCTTATATCCAACTTTGCGCCGGTGCAGCTGCGAGATCGCGTACTGTGCCTCCGGCAGTGAAGGTACTTTTACCGTCGCGGCGAAGTTGCCGTCAGATTGTATGAAAATCGAAACTTGCAACACCTTAGAAGAAAATTTTTATGTAATATTAATTATTGTTAAATTAATTTTTATTGCTGTACGTACCATAACGTGTTCCATAAAAAGTGAAGAAAGTATGCGCTTCATGTCCTTGGGATCGATATTTTGGTCCAGGTTTGTAACTTGAAGTTCGATAGGCTGGTAAGTAGTACTGGCTACGCCATTACTATTTCGACTGTTAATTGGATTAAAGAAGTTCTGTAAAGTAAAATAAATACAGGTTATAATACAAAGATTACGATAATTATTAATTGTTAAGCAAACTTGTAAGCTTACTTCAACTTCTTCATTTTCCGCATCACTTTGTCTGTAGGGTGAAATGTGATCATTTCTTTGGGGGTTGGTAGGTATAGTGGGCATTTCATAAGGTGAAGGAGTTCTGTCGCTTCTTCTGGAATTTATGTGTCCCTAAAATAAAATTGTCAGTAGAAATATGTAAACCATGTTGAGCAATAAAACTTAATTGAAAGAAGGTTCTTACTTGTCCATTCCAGGCCTCCTGAGCAGAATTTCCGTACATTGGTGAAGGACTTCTGCGCTTATGAGATTGATTAAATACTGAAATAAATCATTGAAAATATTTTATTTGTTTAGTGGATATTATTTAAATTATATATAATTTTTATTTTTATACCTGAGTTGTTATGACTAGAGGTAACAGGCCATGGTGGCCTAGGTGGGTTCCAGTCTAACTGCTGAGAGAATGGTGTACCTCTAACGTGAGTCAAAGGGACCTTCACTGATCTAAAATTTGATGTCTCAGTCGTAGTATAATCACGGATCTAGAATATAAGAAAAAAATTACTTGAATTTGTAATTTTATCTTTAAAATGTCATTATTACATAATTAATTACCTTGTTACGATCATCCCAAAAGCGATGAATTTGCTGCTGTGAACTTGTCATCTGCCACACTTGGGGCGACTGACTTCTTCCATGATCCGTAAAAGATCTGTTTGAATCATTTGGATGATAAGACCTACCAAAATTTGGAGGTGGAGGGTAGACTCTGAAAAGTCAAAGTGTTACTGTAGCAGTTGAATTTTCAAAATTTATCATTAACACAGTTATAGAATGCAAAAATCAGATAAGATCAAAGCTTCTAAAATCATTGCTCGAATCTGCAAGGACTCAATGAAGAATCAACCTGCGACTCAAGAGCTCTATCTCGGAGTTTCTTCATGTTGAAACAAAAAATATTTAATAACAAGTTTGGATGCAATTGAACATAAAATTACCCTTGGGGCATACAATGGCCTCCATTCCAGTTTGAATAATTTCCAACTGGTGATGTAGTTGAATAATAAGGAGTCCCTGGCAGGCTCCTCGGACCTGCTATTGCACTTGCCACTCCATACATTTCATTCGGAGTTTCGTTTACAGCTTCAGATTCACTTGCTGTACTTTCTCGAACTGCACTATTTCCTGTAAATAAACAAATTATTTTTGTAAAAAAGTATTACACATAAATAAAAAGACTAGAATAAATAATTATTAATGATTTTACGATGTTTTGATTATACAATGTACAATTAAGAAAGGGAACGAAAGAAAAAGAACACACAATGATCAAGGTCAATGGAAGGTAAACTCAACGGAAAATTGCCACGCGCAATTTCAAGTAATATGGAAATAATGCTATTTACCTCTGCTTTTGTTTCCACAATTCGTTTCCTTTTCCTTCAAATATTTCACAGTAATTTTCGAATCGAAGACGTATTCGCCATGCATACGCTTCTGGGCCCTGTTCAAAAAAAGTTAAAAACAAGTCAATAAAAAATATTATCCACTGCATTCATTTAAAAGATCATCAAAAGTTCAATATACTGCGCGGTTAAATCACTATTTTTGGGATAGCTCCAGCTGTTCGATAATTATCACTTAACAATTCATAAAAAAAGTTTCAAAAACTTTATACGAATTACGGTTAGGCAAAATCTTTTCGCGAGTTCGACTTCGTCGAACGTTGAACCGACTCGATCGCGCAGGACTGTTTACACTTTGATGCCGTATTGCCGTGTCGCCTGTTACACGGCGTCTGCCCTCCGAAAATATCACCTCACTTTATTTATGAGTTCCAAGATCGAGCGACACGCGCGCGCGTTCGCGGCCGTTTCCCGCGTGGTTCTCGCGATTTCGCGCCCTCTTTTCAACGCGACAATTCGGGGTTTACTTACCTGTCAGCCGACTCTTTCGAGCAGAATCGCACTACTGCAGCGTTCGAACGGACCTGCACCACACGACCGCCGCAATTGTTTGACAATTGTTTCAATCTGCGCTTGATGCCAATTACGTCTTTATCGTCAGGAAGATTACAAACTAAAAGATCATAAGATTCGGATACCTGAAAAAAAATTTTTTTTTTTTTGGTAATTTTTAAAATTATTTAATGAATTTTACATTATTGATCAAATTTGATTTGCATGTAATCTAGATATTAAATTATTAATTTACCTTTGACGGTGTTCTGGATGGAAGCGGTTGCAAAAGCTTGGTAAAATCATAGTGCTCATCTGCACACATTATCAAAGCTTCTGAAGTATTTTCCTTGTGCAATAAAATGACATGTATTTTTTTGCGATGACGTAGGTCACTTAAGTCTGCTGCAAAATTGATATCTCCTGATATTAAAATTATGGCAGCTGGACTTCCATGCGTATCAGCAAAACGTCTTATAGACTGTCTAAGCTTTTCGTCAGCAGCATTCTTGCAAGTGGCCGACACGTGTATCAGATCCACCTGTGCGTCATTCAGTTCCTGAACTATTTGCTTATTTTCTTTTTGTACATCACAAACAACAATAAATTCTGCCTCCTTGTAACCATTAAAGAATTTGTCCCTTATTACTCTAGTTACAGCCATTGCAGAGCGACCCTTTGGTACCTACAAATAAAATAAGTCAATTATAAATCTATTTAAAAATATAAAAAATATCTAAAAATATTATTAAATAAAGATTTATAAAAAGAATATAATTGATTATTTTTAAAAATATTTTATAACTAAAATAAACTTAGAAAGTTACTTATTTTAGAAATACAAAGATATATTTCATATCATTACATAAGTTATTGTAAAATAGTGAATAAAAAAATAAAATTAGTTTTGCCTAATTTATGTTATATATGTTTAATAGATTTACACCAAATTTTAAAAGCTACAAAATTATTATCACTTCTACAATATGGCTCCAATTATCCAAAATTTTTGTATAAAAATGAATCAAATTGAAAATATTCTTTAAATGATCATTACATACACGATATAAGAATTAGTCGTCATAAATACAATAAAAAAATAAATGATTGCTGTTAGGTTATTCAAAATTTACACCAATAATTTTGAAAATAAATTTAAGAATAAAATAATATAGATGAAAATAAACATACTCCGCTCCGATAATAACTTTTCAGTCTTCATTATATAATCTTAATAACCAATAAACACAAAATACTGATAAACCGATGAAAGAAACACAAAGAAAGCAAATAATATTCAGTTTGAAAAGAGAAGCATAGATGCCAATGGACACAAGGATGAGGAAACAATTGATCATCCACCTCTCAATAATTGCAACATCAGGACTTTGCAATCTTCACTCGACTCAACACAGCCTCAAGAAGCAAAAGCATGAGTACACAAGTCTCCGACGAACCTGACAGTTCTCAATGTCCCAGAAGACGCCGATCGGCGGCAGGTAGTTGGAGCGAAACTTGACGGCGGCTGCGGCGGCCGCCGCGGCGACCACCGCCGGGTCCTCCTGGTAGAGCAACCGGGGCAGCTCGTCGGCGATAGTCCTGGCCAGACCTTGGATCGCCAGGGCGCCGCTCGGCTCGTCGGCCTCCGGCTCGAGCTCCTCCGGGCCGAGGGTGGCGGTGGTGCGCTGCTCGTGGATCTCGATCGTCGAGCCGGCCGCCGCCGCCTCCTGGAGGCAGGAGGCGCTCGGCGGTGGCAGGGCGGCCAGCAGCTCGGCGAGCCTCTCCATACCGACGGTGATGGGCGCGCGGCTGTTCATCGGCCCTCATGACCGCCGCGTCGGTGCAACCTCGAGCGCGTCCACCTCGTGGCCATCACAGCTGCGGAGGCCTCCGCTGTAAACAAACGGCCCGCGAGGGGCATATGCATACGCGCAACTTTCTCCCTCTCTCGCACTCTCGGAGTCTCGGCGCGCGTGACACACGGACGACACATACACGGCGGGCTGATGCGCGCGCCACTGGGCTAACCTGGTGCGCCACGCGGACGGGTCAGGACATGGTGCGTCGGTCGCGGTTGCAGCCTGTGGAACTTTGCGACGCGGAGGTACGCTGCGAGAAATCGGTCGACGCGAGGACTGCGCAAGGACGTGCCGTGCAGACACGCGTAAACTGCATTCGGCGCCGTTGGCACGCGAGTGGCGCCGCACTGCGTCCACCGTTAGCGACTCCAAATTTTGTGCAGTGCCGAAATAATTTTCGATTAATGGAGGGGGAGACTGGGAGAGCTGGGCGAGGGTGGGGGGTGGGGAGGTGCGGAATTTTTTTTTTAACATTAATGTCATATCTATCTTTCGTTGGTATTCGTATTTAATCTTTTCCGGATTAGAAAACATTTTGATAAGGACTAAATATGCATCGCACTGTGCAGAATTTCAAGATAAATCTTTAAATGTTATTCATTTGGAATGCAGGGAATTGCAAAACTACCAGTATTGTTATAAATTATGAACTTGTAGCTGTGGTTCGCATTTTATACTATATTTTTTAACGAATTTCTTTTAAAAATAAACCACTGTATTTCGAAAGAAAACGTTACGAAATTATATCTGGTGAAATGTATTTTTTGAAGGCCACGTTAATTAACATTTAATTATCATTTTTAATTTAAAAATTACATTTGATATTTCCTGGAACGGCACTATTAGTATCATATATCTCTTCCTGACCGACAGATCTAAGTCACATTTAGTATATACACATGCACGTTTGGCAATTAGATCGAGTTCATACTTTACCTACTTTAGCCCTTGACAATTGATGCGTCGTACGAAGATTGAAGCCCGCATCCGACCGTTTGACCGCATCTCCTAGTAGTGTATAAAATGCAGTTTCGTGCATTATACGTGCATCCAGAGGCACCAGCCGGTCCAGCGTGCGTATATAACCGCCCGGCTATGCCCGGCGACCGGTCGAACCCGCGCGCGGCGCGCGCTCTCCCTCTCCGCGGCGCACACACTCGCAATAAAGCCACATGCACTCCGTCCGAGCGGGTCGTTCGACCTCCCGGGAGGGCCAAACCGGCCGAGCGCGAGTGCCCCCCTATCACGCCAGCGAGCGAGCGAGACGGAGGTCGTGATAAAACGAAGACAGAGGGACCGTCGCTCGGTTGGCGACGGCTGCCCAGAGGGCGCTGGGGGGCCCTCCTCCGGCCGCCTCTCGGAACGTCGCGCCGCGGCTAGCTACGTTGTCCGAGGTAGTTTCTCTGGCGCGCGCGCAAAGTGTGCGTGTCGCGGAGCTTTGAGCGAGCGAGGGAGAGAGAGCGAGAGGCGCGCGCGCGCCGCGGCAGTTCTTCGCTCTCCGCGCTGGAACCGAAGTTCGTGCGAGAGAGACGGCCCGAGCGAGCAAGCGAGAGAGAGAGGGCGCAAGTGAGAAAGATAACGAGTGCGAGGCGCGCGATCGCGAGTATACGCGGTGGAGGGCCGAGCGCGCGGAGCGGCGCTCCTCTGATGCGGAGAAAAGTCGAGCGAGGTGCCCGTCGCCGCCGTGGAGTAGGCTGCACAGTGCCAGCGCCTTCGCCAGCAGGCCTTAGCCGACCGACGACCGGGGCCTCGTCGCCCGCGCCCCCAGCGGCGTAGCGTGCGCGCGTGCACCAGTGACCGGGGGGCCCGGAGGAGCGCGCAGGAGGCTCGCGCGAGCGAGCGAGCGAGCGGAGCCGAGCGCGCGCGGGGGGCGGGAGGGGGCCGCCTCGCGCGTCTCCACGCGGACGTCGTCGCCGTCGCCGCCGCCGCCGCCATCATCATGGCGAATCCCCGGAAGTTCAGCGAGAAGATCGCCCTGCTCAACCAGCGGGAGGCCGAGGAGAGCGCCAGGTTCAAGCAGATCTTGAAGGAGGTCTCCGATGTCACCAACAGGGTGAGTCTAGCGACGCACGGTCCGAATCGCCGACCTCCCTCCTGCCCCCCGCCCCCTCCGGGCTCCTCGCGCCCTCCCGCCTCCTCCCCATCCAGCCATGCAGCTTAGCGCGCGCCTTATCGCCCGCGCGCGAGCTCTCCGTGTATATCCGTCATGTCTTTTCCTCGGCCGTTCCGAGGCTCGATCCGCGCTCTCGCTCTCTCTCGCGCGCGCACACACGCACACACGATCGCGGCATCGCGCAGCCGACCGCGAGCTCTCCCCGTCCCCCCCTCTCCCGCGCCGTCTCTCCTTCTCGCTCTTTCTCTCGCGTGTCGCGTATTTATTTACAAAGAGAGAGACGGCGCGCGCTCGCGTGTGTGCGCGCCGAGAGGATGGCCGCGAGCGCGTCCCGAGCGCTGCTCGTCGGCGAAACGTAAACAAGGCCTGGTGGCGCGCGCCGTGCCGAGGCGAGCACACACCTGGCGGAAAAAGAGGAGTCACCCGCGGGTGATCCCTCCACCTCCCGGACACGAAGCGCGCCTTTTTTCGCGCGACTCTCCTACTCCGGTTTTTTTTTCGCTCGCGCTTCCGTCGAGGCATTTTCGCGCCAGCGCCGCCTAGAGATTGTACCCACCGCCTTGTTTACGTGAGTCAGCCGCGAGTTTGTGCGCTTTATTAGGATTCGAAGGATCGAGAGGTGCTATCAGGGAGGCGCCGCGGCGCACTTCGCCGTCTGCTCCCGGGACACGTGGTACCTACTTGCCCGCTTTTATTTTGTTTCGTTCGAGGCAGGTTACACCGTTTCGGAGTCGCACGCGGCGCGGGATTTTTCTTTTTGGAGAGTAGGGGACATTAAGACCTGATGACGGCTATATGCGGCTCGGTGTGGGGAATATTTTTGTCTAGCGATCACTGACGGTGATAGAAATCGAAAGAGTTATCATTGACGAAATGTCTAATAAATATTTCTGACGCTCTAACGTAATTCATTTTTATTTAGATATGATAATGCGGTATCTGCGTAATACGCGTTCGAAGTTTCTTGTAAACCAATACTCCCCAGTAAAAAATTTAGTATTTTTGTATGTCGTCTTAATGTTTTTACTGTTTTAAACGATAATTTACGTGTTATTTATTCATGTAACCGGCGCAATTTTTTTACTTGCATTATATTAAAAATCAGCACTGCCAAGTTTTTAATTGGGCCTTAGTGTATTGCATTAACGTCGATATATTTGCTTTATTCCAACATTTTACCAGATTTTTTCTGAAATAAACAATAGTAAATTACTAAATAAATTATTCTATTCTTTAATTATTATTTATTTGAGCTTTATTTAACTAACGAAAAATATTTCCTCTCAAAGTTAATTATTTTCATTTATTAAAACATTAAATTAAAAAGTAATTTTTCTAAATTTGATGTAAAATAAAAGACATAAATTATTACCAATTCTTCATTTAAAGATTTTGAAAAGAATATGATTTTAATGATTCCAATACGGTAATAATTTGAGCAACATTAGATATGCAGTATTATTTAATTTAATTGTTCGTGTATAAATAATTATAACACATTTTGTGTGTATTTTGCATAGTTGTATTTTGAATATCAATAATTTTATAACTGACATTCGCTGACATTTTTAATCCTAACTGTATTTTATGTAATAAAATAAGAGGATATTTGTTGTAACTTTGTAAATAATTACACAACATTTTTATCATCAAATAAGTAACATAAATGATGCGGTTAATTAAGAAACGACAATAGAGCTTTCTGCGCAAACTGTGCCGAAACCTAACCTCAACACGTTAGAGTAATCCACGCATAATTTTTCTTTATTTACCTCATATTCAATTAATTCTTTACGCAGTTTATCGAAGCGTACGCGACTACTGTAGCGTAAACACGAGTGAGAAGTATCACACGCACAAGTTCGATCAGCTGACTCTAATTTCTAATTCAACATTAAATTATTTAACCAATCGAGAATTTCCCACTCATCGTTCATCCTTACCACCTTCATTATAAAACATAAAAAGTGTGACATTGAAGATCTATATGCTCGAACGATGACTCAACACAATAAACTCGCACCGATACCGTTCGGCGATCGAAGCGAAATCAAATAGCGAGAGTATCCCAATTAAAATCGCGGCATTCCCGAAAAAAAAATGTGGTCGTCGCGCGAATGAGGCTGCGGGATGTTGACGCACGCGAGTTTTGTAAAAGGCGGCGAGATCTCTCTAGCCGGCGTCGTGGCCGCCGCCGTTATCTATACGCGAGCCGCTGACCGCTTTTTCTCGACTTTCGCTGCATCCGAGTCGTGCCCCCGGGCGTTGGTTTTTTTAATCGCTCGCACAGATACGAAGATTGCGCCGGTCACGGCCGTACCTTCGCACCGCTCTCGACTTTTCCGACGAATTTTCCAGCCGGTTTTCGCTTACTCAATCCCTTCTGTTTTTTATATTTTTTGTATCTCCAGTCACGTGAATTTGTCCATGTGTTTTGTTAGTTTCGTGTTAATCATTGGTCATTATAGCAGTAAAAATGATTTTTTTTTTCATTCGGAAATATCTGTATTCGATCATTTTGGTTATTAACAACAATCTTAAGCTTTGTGTTTGTATAGTCAAGTTTTGAAAGTAAAATTTGTTACGTGGGACATTTTTTTATATTCTAAATGTTTTCTTTGTGTTTCTTTAAAGCAATTATTCATTCTCACACCCTAAGATATTAATATTTTTTTTAATCTATTATTGACTTACCCAATGTAAATAAAATACAATATGAGGGTATGGTACATGACGCTGTAATTAATAATAAATTTACTTTTGTCTATGGCACATTGTATTCTAATCTATTCTATGCTTTTTAGCTAAACACTTTCTATTTGGCCTTTAAGACTGCAATTTTATTAACATAGATATACATTAACAAATTGTATATGTTTAAAGATTTTATGATAAAAAAATACCGTTATATTCTATAAAATTAAAAAATAAAACAAAATTTAATTCTTACATACAGATACAAACAGAACAAATTGAATTTTATAATTATGTCTGCATAGTTTAACAAAATTTTTTAAAGCTTAAGTAAATCTACTTTACATTTTTGGCTGATAAAATTTTCCACTGTATATAAGATATGAATCTTAACATTTGTATTCACAATTTTTTTTCCTGATATTGTGTATTACATTATTAACTTAGCAGTAAGGTGGGTTATCCATTATGAAAGCGTGAATTTCCATCGCCCAATAGATCAAATTTGATGCGGGATGCGGTTCCCGCTGTACGGATTATAATGAAAAGAAAATTGCCTCGAATCGACCGAAAAATTTCCGTGTAAAGGCACCGATTGCGAACCTTGACCTGATAATAACGGTGAGTGTCGGAAAAAATTAAACACAAAAAATACTCCAATATTATTATCAAAAGTCAATTCATTTAACGCTTGCTCACAAAAGCTCGCGTGCGCCTTCCGCCGTGTTTGATATCTTTGAATTCTAAGGGGGCAACCTACACCTTCAACGAATTAATATTTACAAATGATTGTAACTGCTACATTAGGCTACATTATACATTTTATTAACAATCAAATTTTACTTCTATAAGAAAATTCATGGTCGATCTCAGCGACCTGTACAATTAATTATTACATAACAATTATTAAAATTTTTTTCTTTAATAAAAAAAGTAAGCAAATATAACTATAGTGCTCCATACAAACATTTTGACGCAAAAGTACAATCAACTAACTCTCAGCAGAGTTAGTCAGTATATTCTTTTAATTCGTTATTTATTTATTCCTATTATAATTAAATTTATAATTCATTAATTTTAAACACATGTCTCATTAATCAGCCATTTTAGCCGTAACTCCGAAATATCGCTCGATTGAATTTACTTCAAAAAGAAATCTCACCTCCATTCCCTCAAAAAAGTTTTTATTAACAAACATTATTTAACAAACCCCAGATCATTACTCGCGCGAACAAAAGAAAGCTAGCCTAATTAAAGAAAAGAGAAAAAGGAAACAAAAGCCTTGTTAAATTGGCCCGACACCTGTTGAGAGGAGTAGTAGGTGCACAATGAGATTAACGGTGGCTTGCGTGTTTCTCGGGGACGAAAGAAAGCGGCGTCGGCGAGCAGCTCGGTGGGCACGAGCCCCACGGGCGCCGGTGGCGCGGGCGGCGGTGGCGCGGAGGCGGCGCCCGCCCGGCCCCAGTCGGTCAAGAGCTGCGGGGCCAGTCCGCCCCAGACGAGCGGCAAGCATCTGCACATCAACCTCGGCCAGCAGTACAGGGCGGGCTCGCTACCCAACGTCAACGCCAACAACAACGCCGGCAACCAGGAGGGCATCGCCGCGCCCCAGGTCGCCACCTCCGCCACCCTCCACTCCATCGACCTCAAGGTAGCGCCCGAACTTCACCCTTCAAACTTCTTCGTGCGCCTGACGTTTTTTTTCTGTTTTATCTTCTTTTGTTCGTTTTGATTTTCCCGCCCCTCCCCCTTTTTTTCGTTCTTCGCATCGATTTTTTTCCCCACATATGGCTGTTGTTGATGTTGTTAACTGTTGTTGTTGTTGTTTTTGTTGTAGACGTTTTCGTTGTTGTGATCAGCACCCTTTTTTCGTTTTTATTTGCCCAGTTTTTCAAAGGATGTCTATCTTAGATGGACCGTTTTCATTATTTTTTTTGGCCGGGCTGAGAGAAATAGTGAGCTATTGGATAGCTATTGGATTGATCGGTGTGAAATTATTACAGATACTAAAAAAGTTATTGAAAAACTTAACTAATTGAAATAATTAATATTATGAGTCATGAAATTTAGCAGGAAGTATTTTTAAATAAAGATTAATCGTGTATATTGAATATTTATTTTAAGTTTGTATATTTAAAATTTTTTTATTTCATGTGAATTTTTATATAGAATCAAAAATTTATTTACATCTTAATTGCAAGGTTAAGTATACGATTTTGTCGATGTGTTATTGGAAAAAAATTTTCTTTATCTCAGAAAAAATGTCCGTATAACTTTCACTAATAATTTTACGCGTTTTTTATCAAATTCTTCCATTACTATAAGAAAATTACTAAAAATTAAAAATATAATCTAATAAATTTTTCTAATTATTCGTAAATAAATATTTCACCGCAATTTAAAATTTAAAGAGCCAAGTAATAGGTATATTACGTAACACAGCATAAGATCTCTCGAAAAAAAGAAACAGTTTAAGTATTAAGTAATTAAGCCTCGCCGCGTACGTAATCTACTTCCAGAATCTGTCTTTCGCTACAGCAATAACATAATGCGAGTATCTGCCGCTGTTATCGCATTACCACGATAAAAATCAAACGACGATAGCCCCCCAAAAAAAGAAGCTTGCGTTTATAAGTGAAATGCGAGGCGATCCCTTAAAGGCAAAAAAAAAAATCCAACGGAAAATTTCTCTCGGCTCGCGCCAAATGTTTTTTTCCGTTTGCGTTGTTTTCATTTCAAGCTTGACTTTTTTCCGCTCATTTTCTCATTCTCTCGCATGCGACGATTTTCCGCTGGCGCGCCTCGACTTTCGCGGCGCGCGCGCACAGGCGCCGATAAGAGCACAGGCGGCCGCTTTTTTTTTTGTTTTGCGCGACGTGCACGTAGAGCAAAGGTGACGTGCCCGATTAATCGTCGAATAATTAGCGAATCCCAAATGCCAGGCGATCTGCGACAACCAAACGATTTTTAAGCTTTATTTATTTTTCAATAAATTAAGTCTCGTATACACACAAGTAACAATTGACAGTTAAGTGTTTTACACGCCGTAATGCAACAATATATTTATTTCATTTTTTGTTGATACAATGATAGCGCGACGTAAGCTCGTTCGAAATTTCGTGCAGATCTGGGCGCAGCCGCAAATCAAGTGTATACAGGTTGATAAGTACATTCACGTAGAACCGCGTCGACGACTGCGCTCGCTATCCCCTATCTCCGAGCTCGCTTCGTTGGCGTTTACAACATGAACCAGAGCTGCGGAGGGAAAGAAAAAATCGTCAGTTAAATTTTTAGGATCGCGAAGATCCGATCAGTTGATTTTAAAGCGTGGATCGGAGTACTCACGTCGGGACGTTTCGTCTGGACGCATTTGGCCATGTTGTACATCTTGTCGCAAACGTCGCTGCCGGTCTCTTTGGCGCAGAGGTCTATCAGCTCGTTGGCGGTGGCCTGCATGTGCTCCGGCAGGAATCCGACCAACATCTCCACCTCGAGCTCACCGTCGTCGTCCACCTGTTTAAATCCACCTTAGAAACTCCGCTGGATTTGTCGACAGTAACCAAACTAAAGATACTTACCAAGCTGAACGCCTCGAAGAGGCAGAACATGTAGCACGTGATGGCTTTGTCGTTCGGCAGGTGACCGTTGTTGACCTCCTCGATCAGCGCTAAATGCAAGCGAATTGATTACTCATTGGGTTAGAAATAATCTGGTTAGGGCTTCGAGATTTGTGAGTTTATTTTTAGAGTATCGTGCGATATATGGGCATTCTTCATTATTAACTGTTTAACCTGTCGATTTCACAACATTAGGACTTTATCGCAAATATCTTTTTCGTACTCGATAAGTAACTGAGTAAAGATACTTTATTCTGACGTTCCAATTGCATAAGAATTCGAAAAGTTCAAGTTCGAAAGAAATGTGGGTTGACTAGTTCTTGTCTTTGATACTGGTTGTGCTGTTTTATCTCTAAATATTCATCTTCAGAAATGAAAATTTCAATCAATGTCCTAGTGTTAACTAAGTTATAAATAAGAGATGAACTAAGTTAATTCAATACAATTAATGGAAATTAAAATGTAAATAGATATCTGTTCAAATTTCTTAAAGAAGATTCGTATTGACCATAAGTCGCGTTATCCAATTTACATCAAGAGTTCCATAAAAATTAGATCAGATCATCATAATTACCCTCGGTCGTTCCATGTTCCTCCATGCATCTGGCCTTGTCTCCGGCCACCATCTCCAGGATCTCCTCGCTGATCCAATCGGGCGGCTGCGAAAACAGACCACAAACACCATTATTAAACCGGTCGCCTCCCAACTCCAGCAGAAACGTGCGCCGCGAAGACCCTACAAAAATGGGCCTTACTACGCCAATCTCACCCCGGCGGTGACGGTCAGCGCCTGCAGGCACACCACGAGAAGTACCGCAGCCAAGGGCCTCTGCATCGTGTGTGCTCCCGGAAGCTACGAGTAACAAGCGGAGGAGTTCGTGTCCGGCGTCGCAAGCGCAACAGCAGAAAAACGCCTGCTCCGCGGCCGGGTATTTGCATTTATACGAGATCCAAAGACGGGATGTGGGCGGACCCGCCGCCCGGGCATGCGACTTTAATTCTCACATAGGCGGCCGGAAGCGCGCCAAATTATTATAACCCCAGGCGAGGCGGCCCGGCCTTGGGCGCATCCTGACACGGCGGTACAAGTGCAAGTGCACGATCCACGGGGTGATGTAACCGATAGTCGCGGAAACGCGCGACTCACCGCCGCGGCGTTTCTCCGTCGTTCTGGAGGAGTCCGCGCCCGATCGCAACGGGGCGACGTCGATCATTTTCGTGGGATTAGATCGGAGCGATGCTTTCGCTAAGTGGGCTATATTTTGTTTTGATTCCTTTCTTTAGGACTGAGTTCTTCCTGGTGCGGTGTTTACTGGATCGCGATGGAATGACGAATCGGGTAGAGGGGAGGATAATGCGCTTCGCTAAGTCATCGAGGCATTCTTTTGCCTTAGATCAAATCAATTTGGGTCTAAATGACACTTTTTGCGGAATCACGTGTGCGATATGTGTCCTTGAAACGACCGAGTCATTTTTTTTCTTCATGTTTGGACGTTTAACTTACAGAACTACTAACACTTTGTGACTGTTTTTTAGTGTATTCCGCATAGAAGGATGAATCCATCATTAATTGTGCCCCCTATAGGCAAAAGGCAGACTGCCTTTAGTATCCTCGCATATCTTTTGAAGAAAAACTGTTTTGATGTATCAAACATTACCATAACATTTTATTTCAAAGATTGGGTAAAGCATATACCATTGATTCGATAACCGACCTTTTTTCAGAATCAATCATCATCAAATTAATATTCTCGTTTTTAAAACAGCATTTCGATACTGTGCATTCGTAATGTATACCTACATCTCGCAATCGTATTTTTAGAAAGGAGTTATGCTAATGTCGCAGCGCTACAACATTTCGCAAAAAATAAAGAAAAAATGCGATAACGTCTCACTGTATTCCGGCAGTGTTTCCTGGTTCACCAACGCGATATTTCCTATATAACTTTCTTTTGCGCGTAGTACCTCCGGATAAAAAAAATCAACCGATTTTTAATTCCCTTAAATAATACGCCATTTACGGCGTGAATGAGTAAACAGAATTTTTCTTCGCAAAGTGAGAAGCAAATTAATAGCCACCGGTTTTTCCTCTTCACGCCCGAATCCGAAGTACAATTGGCGAATTAATAGGTGGTTGCTAACTGTTTTTTTTTCTCCCCGCGTCTTTTTTTTTTGCATAAGCGATTATTCGCGGCAAATTGGCAAACGCGACCAGGCTGCGGCTGGAACCCCGCGCTTAATTTTCTATTTCGCTAGGCAAAGAGATTACGTGATGTCTCGGGGAGGGGACTTACGAAATCGCGAAAAAAGATGGAAAAAAAGCCGGAAAGAAAAAAAGGAGGAAAAACCACCGGGTGAATCTTAATGCGCTAATTGAACTTGGAGGGTTCGCGATTGTAAACACACGACGAAAATTGGCGATTGCAATCTCGTTAGTTCCTATAATGGCACGTTTACCATTGCGACAATGTGCCTCTCAGACTTACAATTTGTTCAATTTGTTGCCAGAAACGTTACATTATCTTACGTGATTGGAAACTTCTGATTTTTCTTTTCGAGCTTCTTTTCATATTTTTTTTTTGAAAATGTAACGCAGTGAGTTACGCGATCCGGAATAATTTTTCTGAAATTGAATACCCTGACGCTTACGCTTTTTTTTGTTATTTTTATAAATTTACTTGTTTAGATCAAATATTTGCTGAGCGTGGATTTGTAGATTGCGCTTTTTTTATCGATTCGACGCAGCGACTGTTGGTGGAATTATATTACTATTCAACAATATGTTAATGCTTTATATGAACAATGAAAACTTTTGAATTTTTTTGCACAAATTATAATTTAATTAATGTAAAATGTTAAACAAATATTAGCATGAATTTTTAAATGCAGTCGCATGAAAAAGATACGGGATATAAGGGCAATTTATTGTTACACATATCCATACTAGTCCCTTATAAATCATCATGAAAAATTAATTTTATTTACTTTCAAATTATCAAAAATATTTAGTGCTTTGTAAAACATTAGTGCATATTATATTTCTCAGATTAGCTCAAAAATTTAAAAAAAAATACTTTTTTATTTCAAGATAATGAAAGTTCTATAAGAAATTTGTGAGAGTACAAAATATTTATAGCATTATTATGACCTGTCACTTTTGCATGCAACTATAATTTGTATATTTAAATCTACTTTGCATACTAATTGCAATAAAAACTGATTAAAATTGGTACGATTAATATAGAAAAAAAATCTAATTACTCTTTCATTAAAACGCAAAGTCAGTTTGTTCGTTTTTATTTTGCAATATCTTAAAACGATTTAAAATTTTAATAAGAAAGAAATACTATTGCATGTACTGCATGAATTAGAAATTCGTTAGATATTTAAAAAAATTTAAATATATACTCAACAGGATTTATAATATCCAAATATTTACTAAATTTACTTTACTAATCCTCTAAACAAAAGCAACCCTGCCCAAAAATTCAAGTAAAAATTTAGTTCTTCCCTAACTTATAGATCTTCTAGATTTAATTCTTTACACACTTTGATTATGTGGGTGGTGATATATGTTCAAAAGATGAATTGTTTCTATTTTAGATATAAACAAATAATTTTTACCGCTATCATACATTTTTCATGGTAAAATATCGTTTAAAAAATAAATTGAACAAAGGCTCGTGATCCTGAAAGACGTTTTCCTTGACAAAAATCATATCTTTATTTCCATCAAACTTTTGACTTTTAATTCGCCAGCTCAGCTCACCGCAAAGTACATCTTTTCAACCTACATCGTCACCGCTCGCCTAATCAAACGTTGCAGTGCCCCCAAACGCAAACTTGGCATACTTTAAGAACAAAAGTTAGATCGCATTATAGCCGCGTGCCCCGGCCATCCCGAACTTCTTCCCAGCAATCGAAACAAAAAAAGCGCGAGGCAGGCGCGCATAAGTGCACGCGAGGGCGGGCGATCAGCCGAAGGTGTGCGGATGAATCGCGCGCGTGCGCACTCGGGCCGAAGGCCCCCCGCACTGCGGGCGGTGCGCCGTCCCCGACGACGCGATGGTTCGATCCCCCGCGCTCGAAAATCCCCAACAGGTTGGCCGCCCGGGCGGCGCAGCACACAAAGGAGAAAAACAAAGCGGCGCGCCCGCGCGCTATACGCGACGACGCGACGACTGGAGGCCAAGGTCGCGCGCTCGCTCGCGCTGCTCGATTCGATCGGCCGGCGCGGGACGCGCGCCGACGCGAAGGGACACAAAGGGACGTCCGTCGCTGGCGGGGGAGGGAGAGAGTGATACAACGCGCGGAGGCAGAAAGGTGAGAGGCGCGCCTCTCCGGGGGCCAATTTTTCCCATCGATTTTCCGTTTTTACCTTGGGGTTTTGGTTTCGGAGAGATTTTCGGCGGAGGGGACGAGTTTCGAGCGGGCGGTGGTCGCGAGGTGTATAGGCGCGAGGTGACTGAATGGAAATGAGTTTGTACGTTGTTGGAGAGCGGCGGCATTCGTATGGAGGTGAAATTGGGATACCTGATATAGTATACCTTGATGAGAAGGATATGGCCTTTTCATTGTCGATATAGTATTTCTGGAGTAGTAATTATAGTGTTTGGTAGTAAACGTCTTGCATGGAACCGACAAATAGAATATCTGGTTCCGAACTAGTATGAAATTAACTAATGTTCAATTAGGACAGTGGGGGAAATGTGCTTGGATAGAATCATTTTTCGGGATTAGCTATTGATTAAAAAGACCGATAATTATGATTGAATGCGGAGCTTTATGAATGTTTTATTGCACTGTGTCATGAGAGAGCGATAAAAGCGAAGCCAAAGTAGTGGTCAATCATAATTTATAAACAGCAGATTTAATGCATAGATCTAAATTGTGATTAAAACAATTGTTGTTGATACTAACAAATTGCAACAAAATTTTAATTACAATGACAGTATTTGACTTATAAAATATTAAATGAGTATATAGTAAATATAAAAAATTTATTAAATTGGAAAAAAGTCCGTTGCATGTTAAGAATTAAAATAATTTTTATGCTAATTAAACTTCATTATTTGATAAACTTCCACATAAATGCTTTTAAAATTGTCTAACAGTAATTAATACTTTCTTTATGTATCCTTTAGATAATTTTTTTTGTGGGAATCACAATTACTAATAAATCATTGCTACAAATACATGATAAAATATGTTTTATCAATTTATTTTTATTAAATAAAATTCACTCATGTTTCACTCAAAACGAAATGCCTGATCAACTTAAAAGGTTGAGTCAAATGATAGTACAAACGTATAAAATATAAAAAGTAACTAAATAACCCCGCAAGTATATCAGAGCTTTTTACTAAAGTTACTTTCCCACTACAAATCAGCGCCGCAAAAGCAACGAACGTAAAACGGAAATCTTACAGAAACAGGAGCGCAATCGCAAGCTCTCCCGCCGCGTCCGCGGGAATTTAACGGAGGGCCGATTTCCGCCGCGCGGCTCGTGTGTCGCGCGCGCAGGTGTACTCCGCCGGCGCTGCACACACACACACACGCGTATCATACAGACACGTAGACCGCGCGCCGCGGCCACCGCGTGCCGCCCGCCGAGTATTGATCGGGCGCTGCACTCCGCCGCCGGGCTCTCCTCCTCTCCTCTCGCGCGGTTCACGACCTCCTCCCGACTCTCTCGCTCTCACTCTATCGCCGTCCCTCGCGCTTTTTCCGCTCCTTTTTTCCCCGGTCCGAGCTCATTATCGTCCTAATTATCGGCACCGATCGTCGCCGGGCGATCAACGTTGCGGGAGTGAGAGGCACCGGCCGCGGGAGCGAGAGCTGGATGTTGAACTTGCGCGGAGTCGCCTTGAGCGCCGTGCGCTGGCCGCTGCGTGAATCGGAAGTGGAGAGGGATGTAAATGGGCGCGCGGATTTCAATACAATGCGCGCGCGCTTTTCCGGGGGACCGCTTGCGCGCCGATGCTCGCGGGTCCGATCGCGTGGGGTACTCCGGAAATAAGCTCGGTAGTTTGGGGAACTCTTTGTTTTTTATTTCGTTTTTTTTTTATTTCATTGTTAAATCTAGCTTTGAAGTTTGGAGACTTTTCGCGTAATGTTTGCGGCGAAGCTTAACTGAAAAAATTACGTGAGAAGTCTGTCATTTTTACGGAGCTTTTTTTGAAAGTTACGGAGCTTTGAGGGTTTTTTCGCGTAATTTGTATCGTACACTTTACGAGACATTTCTCAGTGTCCTTGTATAATTTTATGTAAATAGTTATCGTATTTATATAGGATTTGGTTTACTCTAAGCTTATTAGAAAGTATTAGCTTTGCGTTATGGTAGAATTGAAGCTTGCAGTTTAGATCGAAAATCTCGGATTCGATGAGCATGAATGCGGTCACGATCGACCGTTTGAACCGTTTGCTTCAGTTAATTTTCGAGCCTAAAGAATCGGATCGCGAAGCACTCATGTGAATTCGTGTTTTATTAGACTACATAAAAATAACTACTTTCAGAAGTTAATTGCTGTTAAATATAAAAATATCGTTGTTATATTATTATTTATTTAGTACTTATAAGTGATAAATGTTTACAATAAGCTTGTATAATATAAGCTTTCGATGTCGTATGTATATGATAGTATACACTTAGAGGCTTTTATATTATTAAAAGTACATATTTACGGTTACTTTATTATATAAAAAATATTAGTACCGCTTCTTTTTTAAATATATCGTACGCAACTCGATTTTTGTACAGGAAAGTAATTTGGCATAATTAAAAAATGAAGCTATCAGTTATCTGAACTGTTAATTGGAATTAATAAAACCTTTTTTTTCTAATTAGAGAGATAGATAATTTTCATTTAACCAGAAAAGTTGCAATCTCGAGTGAGATATCTTAAGGAAAACTCTGAAGATTAAACATAATAATTTTAAATTAGATGCTCTGCGGTAGATATTCAAATAAAATAATACGTAATTTTTGCATTGTGACAATTTTTATTTTTATTTTGCATGAGTCTTTCGCATATTATATTTGAAAATGATTCTTGTTCATCTTTCATAAGATATGTTAGTGTGCATGATTTTATTAGAATATTGCCAAAGTAGCGGATGATCCCAAAAATATTGCCTTATTAAATTATTTGAAGCGAGAGGACGAATGTAAAATTGCAAGCTAATTGTTAAGTTTTCAAATAAATTTGAATGGAATAGACAATATTAATCCGCAAATTTAGGATTATTTTTTAAGGCATAATTAATTTCATTAATAAAAATTATTTTGCAATTTTTTAATTGAAATATTTAATGCCGAAATTTACGTTTTTGTCGAAAAAAAAATTAGTACAGTTTTAGTGTACTGGACTACTTAAGTGAACGGGTAAACAGCCGTTGAATTTTGCATTTGCTATCTAATTTTAGCTACATTGAATTCGTTAATGTACAAAGTAAAGAAACCACTAATAAAAACCTAACCGAACTTTAACATTATCTTACTTGCATTATGGAAATGTACATACCTCCATTCAATATTGTAGGTCACATGCAAAATAAAAGAATCAGCAGCAAACGTATAAAAATTTATAATTATTACTCGCAAAAAAATAATTTTAAGAACCACTCATTAAACCAATTTTATCAGTTGACCACAATATTAATAATTTACAAAAAAAACTTTATAGCCTCTCGTTTCAAAAAAACATTCAACACATTAAAAAAAAACGTAATTTTAAAAATGATCAAATTTAATGTAAAATCATTAATCTTTTTTTGCATGCTTCACTTCTGATTTCATATTTTACAGTGAAGAATAAAGCCTTAAATTTAATGCATACAATGGAAGCAAATCTATTAAGTTTAATTGCAAATTAATAATTATTTATAATACACACTTCATTATCACTACTTATATTAAAGAACATATATACTCTCTAAATTTTGCTTCCATTGCACTACGTTAATTTCATAAAAAAAAACAATAAAAACAATAAAAACTAATAATATGATTATTAACGTTGTATTCTCATTGACGCAGACGGCGCTGAGCAACCTGGAGGAGATCCAGCAGAACCAGATGGGCTACCAGCAGTCGTCCGGCGGTGGTGCGCAGGAGCGCGGCCGCAGCGTGGGGGTGGGCCCGATGCGCCCGAAGCAGCGCCACGACACCTCGCCGTACAGCAGCGTCTCCACGTACAGCGGCGTCTCCACGTACCTGTCGCCGCCCAACCCGGAGAACTGGCGGCGCGCGAGCTCCGACTCGGCGCTCCACCAGAGCGTCAACGAGGCCTGCCAGGCGAACTCGCCCATGGCCCACCGACGAGGTAGCGATGCCTGTCAGTCGATCAAACTTTTTTCATCGCCTCGCTTGCCGACCGATTGCTTCTCTTTTTTTTTGGCGCTTCAATGTTTGCGTGAACGAGATTGACTGTTTTCCTGTTATTGGCGTAAAAATTTTTAAGCGGCGGTGCAGTTTCACACCTGCAGTCGTGATTTACTTATTTATTTGTTCATGATTTAAGAGACTAATAGACCTTAGTAAGGAGTAAACTTAATAATGATGAATTTAATGTATAAAATAAGGCTTTAGGATAAAAGATTTTTGAAGAAACTAGTTGGTTGAACTAAGCGCTCTCATGCTGTAATATAGTGGAAATTTTATAAAATCTCTCTTTTTGAGTGAAAAATTACCTTTTTTCGACCTAGGATCGAATGATTTTTCACTCTTCCTTATTTTGAGAGTGGATGTTTTAAAAATTATTTGGATATAAAATTCACTTTTAACAATACACTTTAAAAGGTGTGTAGTATATTTGCATTTTTGCAGATTATCGGATTGATTTCGACAAATAAAAAAAAGTAAAATCAGTTTTTATTCTCTACAGATAACATAAATGAAAGGATTGAATATTCGTGCTTTTATCCTGGTTACATTTTTTAACTTATTGTATAATGGTTTGGAATAATTCATTTGTATGCGAGGGATATATTATAAAATTGAAAGAACCTATTTCGATAATGAAATATTTAGTCGGCAATATTTCGCAAATTTTATGTGCTTTTGCAGTTTTTCATGGTCTTTTTATAAATAAAAGTAACTTTTTATCATGAATTTATAACTTTTTTACATTCGCATGCAGTAAGTAATTTTACGTCCGCTCGATATTTTCTTTAAACTATTTTCGACTACTTCTACCGCATGAATTTTTCGAAACGATTCTGCAAAACGAGTGCAAGCTTAACGCCGCAACGAAACACATAATTTTATCCTTATAAAGAAAAAGGAACTCGATCGCTTTGTGCATGCCTCAATCGCTGTAAAACTATGTGTTTTAATTAAATGCTTCTTAAAAATTCCGCCCACTCGAAAACGTCACTAATGCTGCGTTAATGTTCGTTTCAGCAGATCAGCGCGGACACGGAGGCTCGACCACTGACACTCGAGAATCTCACCACCACCACGGCTTCATCGAGCGGCCGAGATCGTCCTGCGAAATGCCAAGGGTACCCGGGATAAAGTAAGTTGTCCTCCCCCGCTCGCTGTACTGCGAACGCGATGCGGACGGCCGATTCTGAAACTGCCGACAAAACTGAATTACCGCAACTTTTCGCTACCTGTGGCGCGATAAAAAGTTTTTTCATTTTTATTTTGTCAACTTTTTATTGGCTGGAACGAGGGGCCCCTGTCGAGGCTTATAAATTGTTAATATTCGTAATAGTTTTGTGCTGTTAAATTAGATTTTGCGAGTAGGAAAGGCTTTGTGATTTAAAATGAAAGTTCGAGCAGAATTCCGAGAGAGTAACAAATGTTAAACTAGCGAGCGTTCGAAGTTTTTTATTTTATGTAGCTGGATATATTCTTAGTATTGGATTCACGCGCGCTCACGTTTCAATCAGTATCGCTTGAAATTTCTGCTTGAATTTTCAATCATTTGAAAAAGTAAAATGTTTGATCTAATTTTTTCTTGTAAAGGACTGAAAAAACTAGGTATTTTTCTTTATTAGACGGAGTATTCATGAAACAGTATTTTTTATAGCCGTCTTTTATTATTTTTTATTTCTTTGATTGAAAATCAATTTTATCAATAGTGTTGTAAGGTAGCTAACGATGTTAGAAATGTATTATTTAAAAAAATTTTAAATTTAACGATGCTGTAGAATGTGTTTGATTGATATCACAGTAATTTCATTATATCCAGACTAATTTTATCTACAGATAATAAAAATGATAACGAAATATCACACTCATCTTAATATCCGTAAATATTAATTAAGAATTGGTATTGAAAAAAATGTATTATATGAGATGAATAACTTAATTCGAAATTTAATTAATATAAAATAATTCATTATAACTAATTAACAGATTTATTTCTTTTAGCAGAAATATGTAATAATTTATTTCATTTTCTTTTCTTTTTCATTTATTTAAACGGGCATACACCCGTTCAATTAATTTATTTCAATTAAAATATAATTTACAAAATGATTATTTTTTTATTGACTCAGACGTCAATGTAGTTCTAAATATTGCAAAAAGGGTAATAAAGCGCCAATCAAAATTTGTTCATGCAATTTTTTCATCGCTAATACTTATATAGATAACAGTTTTCAAAAAAGAATAACAAAATTGTTAGGTAATGTTTTTAAGCAAATATCAATCCTAGCATGTTTAAACAATATTCCAATGAATCACTACTTGTCAGTGAAATGAATTAACCGTTTTTAATTTCCGCAGCGTTCATCCGAGTTCGCAGCCTCCCGGGCAGCAGATACCGATCGGCAACAACACCGGCTCGCTGCCGGATCTGAGCAACGTGCACTTTTCCTCGCCGCTGCAGACGCCGCTCGACCAGGAGGACCACTCGAGTGGCTCGCCATACAGCAATGTACGTCGAACCTCCTTCGACCGTCCCCCTGCCTCCACCCCCCTGGCCTACCACGTCTTTTATCGCCCATTCTTGTTTTCTTTCTTTACGTTGTACTACCGTCTTACTTTTTTTCTTTCTCTTAAAGTACGCCTTTTGATCTTGAAGCCTCTTTTTTTCGAAATTCTCCTTTATATATACTCATATACTTATATATACTTATATTATACATTATTTATTATAAATTTGAGACATGCATTAATGCGTCTGGTTTCTACTGTACTTTTTTTTTACTCATTGGTAATCCGCAGAGTTGCCTACGTACTTTATACGCTGCCGTCTTCTTTAACTGTGCAAATTTTTTACTACTTATATACTATACTTATATATTATTATATATTTTTTTATCATTCTACGACATTGGATTTTGTATACAAGGGATTCGAGTTGCGCTTTAGAAGGGGAGATTTAGTTTGTTTTGTCTCTCTGGACATTTATACTTTTTTTTTACACGCTATAACAGTGTTTTTACTTCATACTAAGTATATATTAATATCTTCATGTCACTGAATATAACATAAAAGAGTCTCTGTGTCACTTAAAATTCTGCACCTTGCACAAGCCTGCGCTTCCGCGCGACGAATTCCAGCTCGTATTACGTGTCTCATTATCTCGTCGAAATTAGTATTTGACGAAGGATCTTTTACATCGCGCGCGCGCGCGGCATCGCAGCAACAAACAAAAAGACTCGCGAGGAAAAGAAACATAAAAAGTTGACGAAAAGAAAAAAATAATGTGGGAGATTAGAGAGACACTGAATCTGATGTGTGATGGGAGAGTTTTTTAAGGAGCGAGGCGTTTTATACATATATATACGGTGTATGCTGTCGTCTATTGCAGAGTCCTCAAACGAGCAGTCCCACCACCCTGTCGCCGACCAGCTTGGCGCAAGCTGGAAGGCTATCCTTAACGCAGGATCACAGCCCGCCAAGCGCCCAAGTAAATATCCTTGCGAAGCCTATCAATAGTATACATAGCTTATTATCGGCTTTTCTCCGCCACTCGGACCTCCTATAGAGAGCGAACCAAAGGAATTGACAGCTCGTGCCTAAGACGACACCTTGTTGTTGCTGTTTCGATATGATCGTTTCGTTTTTTTTTTACCTGTTTTAGTACACCGAGATCTAGTTGGTCTGATAGTTGCGTTTTTGGATGAAATGATTGTTTTTAGATATTTTAATTGTTAGTTTTGCGCATAAATTTTTGTTTAAATGCTTTTGTACATATATGTATGTACATGTGAAATTGCGTTATCGATGCCAAAAAATAATAGAGTTCAGTAACCCTTTAAAAATGAAAATAGTAATTAAAAAGCTACATTTGTAATACTAGGAACCGCAAAGATAATCATTCATTTTATCTGATGTCAAAACGTATTTTCATTTTACATTGTTTAATTTTTTTTAAATATCAGTTGCAGTACTCGTGTTATTTACTAGATTTCATGAAAAATCTATATTCAATTTTAAATACCTATAATCTCAATGAAAAAGCTTTATTAAAGAAATTGCAAAAGAGATATCGTACATTGAAAAATTGTGCACGTTGTAAAATGCATTCATCCGAAAATGCATCTCCGACCGATAGATCCTCCCCCTCCTTTACACAATTACACGATTACTCACGCGCACACACGACTCTGCTTCTGATCGACTGTGTGTGAGTGTGTTAAAGTTACGTTCGTTGGCAGCCTCTTTGTTTACATTGTTATTACTCTTAGGCAGTGTCCGATAGTTTTGAAAAGCAATAGACGTAGCTGCATGCCACAGAACGCCGATGATGGAGACGATATAGATTTTTTTTAGAATGAAACGCGTTGACTCGTCCGTACTCCGCCCTGCCCCTTCGGGATAACTTACCTGCACTGTCCGCCTCTGTGTTGTCTCTTTTCCAGCTGTACTTTCTGAATGAGACACTTTTTTTGTTAAACTTACAGTCGATACACTTTCTGTCTTAATGCTATTTTGTCGATGTTTTTTCTTCTTGCTGTTTTTTGCTATTTTCTCTATTTTTTTCCAGTCTTTATTGTCTCTTTTTTTTTTCTTTACTAATTTTTAGATTGCGCTGAAATTTTGTTACATAGAATTTGCATTATTTTATTTATGTTTATTTCAGCTTATTTTATTTTTATTTTGCCTTGGTTGTAGAAGTTTTTTATTATTTTGCAGAATCATTTATCGGTGCCTGTTAACCATAGGTATCTGCATTCCTGCAAGGTTAGTAGATGTTGATAATTTTGTTATTTTTTTTCTATGATCACTGAATGCTTTTCAGCGATGGATCTAGGGGCACTGAACCACTAATCTTCATGGCTATTTTTTATTTATTTATATAAGTAAGAAAAGTTACTTTACACAGATACATTCAATTTTTCATGTAATATTTTGTTTGATAATTCATTTTAAAGATATACTTAAATGTCTTTTTTTTTTTAAAGTAACTTTTCTGGTAAAAAAAGTAAATTAAGCTTTACAATTAGGGAAAAATAATTGTGCTAAAGTACTTTATGTAAAGTATTTTTTAATTCACAAGCTTAATTTTCTTTTTAAATAGCTTTATACAATTTATCACTGACCTTTTATGAATGAAAATTATTGTCAAGCTTTTCTCTTATTATGTTTATGCTATTATTACATATTTCTTATTGTATTGTACAAAAATAGTTTACATACTACTCTAACGGATTCAATGTTGTTTGAAACCATAAAGACAAGATTAAACGTTATTTATCTTTACAAGAAAAAAGTATCTTATTGCTAAACATTGCGAGAGATATTTTTTTCTGATTAGAACTCTTAACGATGAATGGTAAACATCGTGTCAAGTAGTTTGATTAGAATAATATGGTAGATATATGCCTCTTGATGGTAAGAGCATAAGAATTGAGAAGATGTCAAAGCACAATATTGTTCAAGGGCTTGAAAATGATAAGAAATTTTATTATTAAAGCAGGGCTTAACATTGGAGAACAACATGAGTGCATCCCAGCAAGACATTAGAATAGGTTACTCGCAGCAGCCACAACAGCCTTCGCAGGTGCCACAGCAGCCACAGCCTCAGTCACAGCCACAAAACGTCACAGGGTCTACGTCTCCTGGCCTCCAGCAGACACATCCTGTCTCGCACAGTCCTGGCCATTACGTTTATCAGCAGCCACTTAGTCCTGTAACACCTCAGAGTCCGGTAAGTGTACATGATAGTTTATTATTTTAATGTAAATTGAAAAATATCATAAAAGTTTAATAAATTAATTGCAATTTGATATTGTTTTAGAATGCTTCGCAAGCACAAGTGCATCAACAAAGTCCACAGGGCCAGTACAATTCTCTCAATACATACCGAACATGTCAGGTAGTGAATAGACCTTCACCTCAATCGTCGCCTAGTCTTACTTTACAAGTAAAATTTTATTATTTTTTTTTAATATTAACGCTTAATATGATTAATTGTAATGAATTATATTCTTTTTACAGAGTCCTTTGAGTTATAGCAACAATCCCTCTGCGCCTTCGAGTCCTACAGGGCACATAGGTCCACCGAGTTTATCACTCGATCCACAGGATCAAAATGTATTTATCAATCAAGTTCATGCCGATTTTGAGCAGTTCAGTATGGTGAGTTGAAAGGAAAATTTCGAAACACTTATTTGTGTCGAATATCACAATTCATTTTAACTGTTATTTCATGCACGCTTTAAGGCTCCAATCGTAAGTATAGAGAAAACAATTAAGCTAGGCAGTTTTTGTATCTTGGATTCGAGTTGTTCTGGATCAAATTTTCATAACCATTTCATTTCATCACCTCTTTGCATTGAAAGTGCACTTACTCTCTATTTCTCTCAATACAGCAAAAAAACCTGCTTGTGTAACCCTCCCAATTTTTTCGTATCGTATTTTTATTTTGAATCAACTCGTTTCCAAGATAAACTTTTCGTTAGACGTTAATTTCCTAACATGCAATGGATAAAACAGACATCGTATTATTGAAATGGGCATGTTGTACAATTAAAAGAATTTAAAATTTTGTATAACATATCAATGGACGTTGATGACATTTGTCTGTTACCTACCTTCATTAGGATTGGGCACAAATGATGCAGCAGCTCGAAGATACTGGTTATACCTTGAGCACGTCACTAGATGAGGTGATAAACAATGACTGTACCCCTTGATTCTAATCTTTCTTTGACATTGGATTATGTTTTTTCTTTTATATTTTGAATTATGCTTTGTGTCGATGAACCATTTTTCTCTTTCTACTTGGTGTAAATATTTTCTACGTCTCTGCTCTAGTCATACCATTCATTTCTTCATTTTTAGAATCCAATGCATCCCGTCTTTGCGAATTTTAATTATGATTTACAATCATCCCGTTGAATGACTGCAGGGATCTCTTTCGTATGCTTCTTCATTTTTCATGTCAATATATATGATTTTCGGGTTTCTTGAGACTAGCAAGAAACAGTTTCCTTTTTTTCATTTTTTCGACAATATTTTCTTTCAGACCTGGCAGCATATGTGACAATTTTGAGTTTATTCTTTGACTCATTTTCTAGATGTCTGTTTATTTTTCTTCTTTGTTAAAAATTAGCTTTCCATATACATTTTTAAGGTACTTTGATTGGATGACATTCATTTTAGATGTATTTTTTAAGTATTAATGGTTTAAATGTTAAATGTTTTATTGTAACAAATTATTAATTTTCATTTATGTCTGCATCTAGATGGATTCGCCATCAACAACGATCGGCCCTTACATGAATTCACCCAGTCACACTGGCACTTACACTCAGGTCGGTATCAACTGAAAATAGTTAGGTAATATAATTTTTATTTTTTTTAATAATTAAATATATTTTATAATTTCAGAGTGATATACTGAGTGTTGCAAGTGAATTGGGCAGCGGGGACGGCGGATACTTCAGTACGAGTCCGCTTCAACAGTTATCATACGCAAGAACTCCGACGACGACGCAGCAGTTGACACCGCAGACACCCAATACGCCAACCATAACTCTCACGGGTACTTAATATTTATTTTCCTTAAAAGGATAAGGATTACCAGTTCATGAAATATTTTTAAAGTTTTTAGTTAAATTAGTTTAATCTTATATTTTTTAGTTAAAAAAAATTTCACGCATTCTTTTTACTATTCTGGTAAGATTTTTTAAAAATGTAGGCTTTTATAATAATTAAATTTTAGGATTTTTACATTTTTTAAAATGTTCTTAAAAAATTCTCTTTAATTAATGAAAAATATTTAAAATATCTTGATTTTCTTATGCCTAATTTGTATGTAAGTAGTAATAAACACGGAAAGACTAATTTTCTATCAAGATTCTTGCCAGTAAGAGGGTTTGTTATTATTTTTTCATCGTCTAAGTAATGATATAATATGTTGTAGTCAACGTACTAATAATGGTATATGGTGTAGCGTAAGATATGAGTTCATTTTCATAAATCTTTATTTTTTTACAAATTTATACTATTCTAAAAGAAAAAAAGTTTTAAAAATTTATATAATACTCGTAGATTGCTCATTGGGACCAGATGACCTCGTGAGTTCGGACTTCAGCAGGAGCTTCGGTCAGGATCTGTTCCCGGCGGATGACACGCTGGCGCAGGACCTGAATGCGCTGCGGCAAGAAGACATAAATGCCCTGAGGCAGGGTCTTGACCCGCTCGATCTCGACGAGCTCCAGAGGCTGGCCAACTCCGACATGGTCATATCCGACCCGACGACCGAGGCCGACTTTAGGTTAGAGCAGCGCTAATGCCGTCGCCGTCGTCTACTCCCCTTTTTGTATTTTATTAAAAATCGCGGAGGCGAAGAAGCGAGCGAAAGCAAACGAGTGACGAGCTTCGCCGTGGAGCGAACGAAGACGATGTTTCAACGCCTCGGCGAACGGACACTTTTGCGCGCGCAGAGTTTGCGGGGTGGGGTATAATTAAAGAAAAAAAATAACAAATAATGAGAAAAAAAAGAAAAAAATACGAGTACTGCAAATTTTATTAATCAACTTTTTTTATTTTATACTACTTTGTACATTGTATCGCGTATGATGAATGGTATCTACGACTGCTACGACGACGACGTGACTATGACGCCATATGATGATCGTAGGGATTAAAACGTTGACGAGTTTACGCTATAAACGAAGATGATCTCTGAGAAGCACAAAAATAACGAATCATTTATTGATTTATATATACATAACTAACTACGATAATGGAATAATAGATGTAATGACAGTAGATTGATTAGCTGTAAAACGAACAATACACCGAAAATTTCAAAGATAAATAGAAGAAAATAACGTTCGGCCCTCAGTTTTTTTACTTGACTTACTCGTTTCTTTCCGAAATACGATTCGCCGAATGCAATCTGTTATATGTGTATACCGTTGTCTTCAACGTTTAACAGTTAAATCTTTTAATAATTCGATTCTCGTCGGTTTTTTTCGCTTTATTTTTTAATTGAATGAGTGTTTATGAAAATTCGTTTCTTACCGTTAGCACACTACGAGAAAGAAAGACTCGAAAACGCGAAAATTGCGCGATTCAATGATAAAAGGAAAAAATAAATCGACGTGCACTGTTTCCATCGCTCATAAATGATAACAAGCATGCGTCTAAGTATATCTCGATTCTTTCATCGATCAATCTTCGAATGTAGTTTCAAAGCGGAATAAGCGAGTCTTTAAATAATGAAAATAAAAACTTTTTATAAAGAAATAAAAACAAAAATAATCTAAACTGCATTTGCGAATCTCAATGTCGAAGAAACACTAAGCGTCAACTACCTTCGTTGTTACATAATGACTCATAAAAAAAATGTAAGAGACCATCGCTGATTGTGTAGCAATAGCACGTACGTACTAGGCAATACATTTCGTACCTTGATTTTTAATCCGTACGAAGGTAAAGGAAAAACGTCTTTTCTTCCTCTTTCTCGTCCACTTATACTTTCTCTCCGATGTTCTCGAACGCTCGCAACGCACGCACACTTTTTGGCCGCGAAGGATTTGCCCGCCGCTGGGGATCGAGAGGTTTAAGAGGATGAACGAACGCAAGAAGGGAGGAGCGTATAATCGCCTAGTTGAAGGAGGGAGGGAAGGGCGAGGAAAGGCAAGAAGCACGTGTTTGATTGCACTCGCATGGCCTCCGTGGTTGTCAATTGTTTTTTGAAAGTAAAACTTTGTAACGATAAAACATAACTACGACGATCCGGGACACGTTCTTAGACAAGCGAACTCACAATCGTCATTTGTCACTTCAATTAATCATGATGTAAATACACGTTGATCGATTTGTTAATTATATATTTAAAAATAAAAAGAAATAAAAAAAAAAGAAAAATATATTACGCAAGTCGTACTGTATCGCACGCATAGTGTCGCTGGGGTTTGACCATGATATGTTTTATTTGTTAAAGTCTATTGAAGATTTTAAGCATCAAAAAGTTTTTAAAAAAGTGCCAATGGCTCATAGAAAAAAATACACGCGGGTTTGCAAAAAACGTGGAAGGGCGATGGTGAAGATAGATAGAATTATGCGAGAGACACGTTATTTCGTTTTTATTTTTTAAACATGTATCCGAATCGCCGTTTTTGTTGTTCCGAAGCGCATAAAACGAAGGAGGTAGTCATTTTTTGCGTCCGCTTTCGCGATGGACCACCCAATTGCCATCCCATTTCGTGATTGTTCTTAGACAAAGGTCGTCATTGTATTCGTATAATTGGTATTTGGTATACTTGTATTCTTCACGTTGTTTGTCCGATGTTCACTTTCAAACGAAAAAAAAATAAGGCTTGTACATTTCACACGTAAATGAAAAACATAACGTTGTACTCTAGAAGCGCTAAAGTCTCATGGAAAACGGCGCGATGGACCAAATTGCGAGTAACTGCGTTTAAGAAAAGATTTTTTAAATATGCGTATAAAAAATAAACCTCGTAAGGATGTGAAAAAGCGCTATTATCACAAAAAAGATACGTTCTTATATTGAATTTGTTACGTTGGTTGTAATATATATATCGTTTCTTTTCTTTTTATTTTTTTTTTGTTTTTTTTTTTGTTTTTTTGTTTTTTTTTTAGAAAACCCGGGAAACAAAAATGTGGAAAAATTTTAATCGTTGACAAAAAAGAACCCGACATTTGGTTTCTCAGAGACGTGTTGTTGGTTGTTAAAAAAAAATTATGAAAAAAATATATTCATCTAGATGTGATAACGGGAATGCGGTAATATAAGGTTACTTGTGATGTGAGAGCGTAAGCATGTGCCAAATCGCGGAGCCGTCGATTACGATTTACGAATCACCTGTGCTGAGCTGAACTAGCGTCGTTTCGAGTAAAAACAGCGAGCAAATTAAAAAAAAATAATAATAAATCTTATGATCGATGAAAAAAGAAATCAAGTCGTTGAAGCAAAACTAAAAGAATGAAAACATAATGGAAAAAGAAAACATAATGTCCGATTTTTTAATTTGAAAATAATAGGAGAAAAAGGTGAAAAAAAATGAGACGAGAATACATGAAATTCGTATGACTGCAGTGTGTGGCGATCGAGCGATCGGCACAACGTCGTGGCGTAATGTCAATTTACTCGAGTAACTTTGACTGAGTCGCAGTGCCCAGATTATATATAACATTAACATAAACTTTATTAGAGAAGAAATGAAAAAAAATCTATTACCCTAGTTGATCATTAAAGAAAAGAAAATTAGCGACTTTTTTCTATTGTCTAGTACTTAAACGATAGTCGTAAAAAAATGAGAAAAGGAATATAAATAAATTATTAATCTATAGTTATATATAGACATGCTCGCACACACGCATGCACGCATGGCACGTGGATCGTTACATTTATTATTTTATTACTATTACATTGCTACTATTACCGTCGCTGTTGTTAATTTTATTTTTATCGTGCGCTACTCTCTTTAATAATTTTTTTTATATTGTAAGGAGGTTCTTTCGCTTCGTGTGTTTTTTCGTCAAACGAGAATATCCCCTTAGGTTTAAAAAACAAAGGCGCGCAAAACGAAAGACGAAATATTTACGTTAAACTTGAGTAAGATTTTTAATGAAAACATTTTTAGGAATCTAATGGCTAAGGCTAAATATAATATATATTTTTTAAAAATTATCGTTGGATCTATTTTTTAAAAAAAGATGGAATCATTACGTTTTTAGTGATCTTGTAATTTTATATGAAAGTTTTTTTTCTGTTTTTATATTATGTAGAAATGTATAATTTTATGTAAACAAATTGTACATTGCTTACAAATGTCTTTTATACATATATAGTTTTGTGTAACATTATATTCGCATAGATAAATAAACTAAGGTTTCCACCATTGGTGAACATTGTGAAACAACAATCTGGAACAATCGTATACGTTCTACCTTTGTTCGAGCTTCTTTCACAAGAAAGGAAAATCGATTTTATGTCAAATTAAAAGAAAAAAAGTGCAATCACTTCGTATATATGTGTCGTGTTTTTCTTCAACGAAAGAACCTCTTTAAACGGGTAACGCGTATTATACTGTGTTTTTGACGAGTCCCAGCTGCGTGTAGCGGTTTTTATCTTCATTGCTCAGATCGCGAATGCGCGCTGATTACACTTTAACGGCATTTGTTTAATGGAAGACCAGAGGTCCCACTTGTTTCAACAGACGAAGAGAAAACTGAAAAATATTCATTTTTTTTTTTATTTAATTCGTAATAACGCATTTTTTCGTGAAAAAAAAACGAAAGGCTCTCCTGCGCCGCTTCCATTTTTTATACTTTTGTTACTACACCGATACACTTTCTATCTTTCTATCTCTCTCTTTCTATCTCTCTGTCTTTATGGAAAATAAAAAAAAAAAAACGCCGAACGTTTGCATCGTTAGATTTTTATTGAATAATCGACTAAGCGAATCTCTGTATAATCGCCCGGGCGGCTGCCGCGTCGGGCCGGAGGCATCGTATTCCAACTACTTTATATGAATATTATCTTACAATATTACTAAAAGTAAATAACAAAAAATGAAAAAAAAATTTAAGAGAGGAAAAAGAAGGAAGTCGAGGTTTAAAAAAAAAAACAATTAAGATTCAAACTCAAACACTCAATACTTATACATACACACAACCTTGGTATTTTATGCTATGGGCGGCGAGGAGGAACCGAACGGAGAACGCGACCAGACGAGATAAATAAGAAACGATTGCGAAGGGGAAGCGAAGAAAAAATGGATGGAAATAAAAAGTGAAACCAATTAATATATTTGAGCATTTTAAATATGAGACGACTGTAATATTTGTATATAGCCAATGTTATTTGTGGTAAATTACATTTTACACGTGAAACGTGCGCGACGCGCATCATCACACATACACACACAACAGATACATATAAAAGAATTATAAATAATTAATATCTGTATTTGCCGATATGTCGTTGTACTATATTATTGTGAACACCATTTCTCAGACATCGATTTTTTTAAATAAATGGAGAAAATAATGCTGTTGTATTTATTTATTTCGTTCTCTTTCATGATTATTGTTAATGTTATTACCCTTAATTATTATTGCCTACAAGGAATATTTCAACAGTGAATTTTGATTTCTGTCATAATTTTGCGATGTTATTAAAACGTGCAAATTGCAGAATATTATATTAAAAACTTTAATTTTACAGATGAAAAAATACATTTAAAGTTACTTGTAGTTTCAAAAATCAGAAAAAATGTTTCATACATATTAAAATTTACTGACATTTTATGTATATTGCTACAGTGGTATTACAAAAATATCAAATTAATCTTTAAAAAAACACTGATTAGTCAAATTCAATGTGATTGTTTATTTAGAGCCTTTATCAAACTCTTTTATATCTTGACAAGACGTTACCTTTATGTACAATCTCAGGGAAAGTTCCTTCGTAAATCGAAGGTAAATTATTTTCAGGATCTATTTTACTAGGTTTTACTCTCTCTCGACTTCTTCGTCTCCTCGGCACTCGGATTTTCCTGCGTCGTCGTCTTCTCAACTTTCGGTATGGTCTCTACAGTTAACAAATAACACCAGACTAATCGACTTTTTTGATGAATTATTTAGTAATTTAAACTAGGTACAGTTTTTTCAAAGTTTCTTAGAACTCCAAACAATTGCGTTAGATAAATTAGGTTTGTTAAGCGTTAATTAAAAATGTTTAATTCGAGAAAAGTTTTTGTAAATGAGAAAAATGAATTTTTTAAATCTAGTTTAGCCCAATATTCTATCACGTAACTGCAATAAACCCTTCAATCTCCTACGACAAGGTATAAGTAACACCGCGGTCGCAAGTAGTAAGATCCTGGCTAGTGTCAGCCATCGCGCATGTTAATAGATACACCCGTCATACATTAGTTTTACTCTTACATTTTAATAAAAATTGACCTGTTTTGGTGTAAATGGTCACTTACATTGTTCACTCTCAATCAGAGAAATTTCTCATAAATTTTACGACGACGTTCACCTCGAAAAATTGTGTTACGAAACGGAATCACGTATAGAAATTTTTACAAGAAAAATCTTTCCGCGCTAAGATTCAGACCACCAGAGAGAATTGCTTACCCTGAATTTACGGGCGTCGCGTCCGCGCTCGGAGTGTAGTCGCGTATCGTCCAGGCGCGCTTCCTCGCCCTGGAACAGGAAGTTGCCCTGCTTCGTGCCTCCTCTTCTACGGCCGAGCCCGCCGTTCAGCTGTGCCGAGGACAAATCGCCTTCAGATGTCAATTTATCCGACTGCGAGTTTTCGAGGTCCTTTTTTATGCTGCTGCTGCTTGGTATCTCGTCGCGTTTTCGTCTTAGCGTTTCATCTGATTCTTCTTCTTCCGCGTGAATGAATAGAAGCAATAATTAAGCATCTACAGATTTATAATTCAAATTTTCTTTGTCTCCCAAAAAAGACATTCTCAAAAGCAGCTTTTCAAAGCTTTTCGATTTAAATTTCTACGCAGCAATCAAAATTTATCGCAAGAGCTGCAATATTACCTGCTTGAGGTTTCGACAAGCTTTTGTCACTGTCGACGACATCGAAGCTATCTCGATGCCCGTCATTGTTCAGCACACCTGTTTGCTGTTTGCGCTGCTCCTTTTCGTTCGAATCACTCTCCGGCAGCTCCTCCTGCTGCAGCTCGTCGAATTTCTGGTTGTTCACCTCGATCCGCCGATTCCGTTCGCGCCTCTCGATCTCCTCTTTTATCTCTTGCTTGATGCGCTCGATCTTCCTGCCGATCTCGTCCTGAATCAGCCGCTCAACCGAGTCGTCCAATCCTCCTATTTCATTCAATTCACTTAATTCTTTCTTTTTTAAGTTCTGATTTTTTTTATTCAAAACGATATTTCGTCATTGGGTCGCTGTCAGATTACCTGCCTTTCGAGCCGTGCGCTAGACAAGCGCACAATAAAATCGCGTGGAGTACGATGAGTGGAGAAAAGCTCATTACTTTGGATTTTCATGGTTTTTCAGAAATTTTCATTAATGTTTTGCGATTGTACACACACTCGCTCTACACGTATTATTGTAATTTGAAGTTTGTTTAACTAAAATAGGAGGTTTCAGGTATCCGTTGTCAACAATTTTTAGGTTCGTTTTGCAGTGGCATATGTCACTTGTTTACTCTAAAGGGAGGATAGAACATCAAAAAGTGTGTGAGTAAAAGACGGCAAAAATGTAGAAAATTTTAAATAATTAGAATGACTAATAAAATTAATATACTCGCCTAATAGATATCATGAAATAAAAATAGCACGTGAAACTACTTTTGTAAAATCATCTTTATTTTATTATCTAAACTACAAATGACATTCAAATTCAACTTTATTTACAGCATTATGTTACACAATTATATGCAAAATAGACTTTTCAAACGCTTTCATATTCATATCTCAACATTGCTTTTTAAGCAGATTAAAAATATATCATCTACAAAATTTTTTTTATTCATATTTCATACATTAGCCTCAATGGTAATTACGTATATAGGTTTATACGCACCAGAGTATCAGCTTCTATTGACTCGCAAATTACGTAGCATGAATTATACTTTCTTCTTTAAGGATGAGAAAGTAAACTATACTACTACCTAATTAAATTTTAATTTTAACAAAATTTACAACACCTTTTATGAAGTTTCATTGAAATGCATTTGTACATACCTTTATGATTATTAGTCGTCGTAATATAAAATAACACCTGCAGTTACGATCGGTTTATATTAAAAACTACTATTTCGGAAGGTAAGTATTGAAAGGTAAGTAAAATTACTTTAGATTAAAAATTCCAATACTTGAATATATAAGTTTGATAAAACAAAATAAACATATTTATACAAATTTTTTTACTGTATTACATATGTTTAGGAATTTAAGTTTTATCAAATGAATGTAATCAGGAATCGGAATTACACCTTACATTATAAATTCGTTTTCCTTTGACAATAACTACCAAACAATATCTTCATATAAAAAAAAAAAAAAAAACTACGGTTCTTAAAAACAAAACTAGTAAAGTGCATGCAAAGTGCAAGTAAATACAAGGGGACGGGTGCGATAAACAAAAAGTAAAACCAAAAAGAAAAAAGTTGTAATGTAACTTTATTGCATTAGGATTAATAAATACATGAAGGATTAGGATACAAATTAAAAAAAGAACTCAATGGAATATAAAAATACATATCATAAAACAGCTCGCAAGCATTTGTTAATAATAACAAATTCGTATATAATCTTTATATATGGCAACGTATGATTTAGCATTGCGTAGCAACGACAATGTGCTTAAATAGGATCGAGTACGCAAATAAAATAAAGTTAATAATAATCCATTTAAATAAATGAGAGAAAGAACGAAAGAAGCATGTAGAAAGCGTATAGAGGATGTGGATAGAAGCTTGCGTGGACCACACTTTCTTTACAGTGCACCGCAAGCTCGGCTAGAATACGTTTTTTTTGATCATCGTACAATTACACTCTTTTTTTTTATCGAGTCGAGCACGACGTCGACCTTGCGACGCGTGGATCACGCTTGTACTTACAAAATATTTGAGAGCTAGAAAATTTACGAAACGAAAAGAGAAAGAAACACATCTCATTTTTCATATCATATCACAGTCCAAATTGATAATCGCGAAGTTTATACGGGGACGAGATTCTTGCCGAAAGTCAGGTGATTGCATTATCACTTTTTAAAATATTCGTAATCAAAAATCGGCTTTTTTCTTCATCACACGTAGAAGTAATAAAAATATCGTGCGAAGTGGCTTTTCTCCTTTTTTTCTTAATCAGAACGTAGAAATTCGATCGTGTGTCACTTTAAAATCACCTGACTTTCCGACAGATACACAAGGGACTCGGGGGTAGCAGCGTTGTTAGTTTGTCTGAATAACGGGCATGTAGAACTTATGCCGGGGGGTGTCGCGGGTGTGCTTGAAGGGCGCCTTGTTGCCCTGGAGGAGGGCGGCCGGGCATGGACCCCTCTGCTTCGACGTGAACTCCTTCTTGTAGAGGCTGGAGCTGCTGGCCTTCTCGTCTCCGAGGCTGATGTGGGATACGTTGCCCTGGCGGCGGACCCGCTCGACGCGCTGCACCTTCTCCGCGGAGAAGTTGCCGTAGCTGCGAGCCTCGCTGGAGTGGTAGAAGGAGCCGCCGACGCTCAGGTTGTCCCTGGGCGGGGTGCGGACTACGCGCGACTCGCGCTCGTAGCTGGACGAGGCCCAGGGGTTCGAGCCGTCGCGGCTGGTGCGCTGCAATGACGACTTGGAGGCGTTTTCCGCGGCGTACTGCTGCTGGCGCTCCTCGCGCTCTGCGCTCGCGATGCGCCGGTGCAGCGCCGTGTTGCTGATGTCCGTCGTCGAGGTGATGACGTTCCAGCGCTTGTGAGTCCTGGTGGGCGAGGCCATGCGGTTGCCCTCCTCCACGGTGCTGCTCTTCGAGTCCAGGAAACTCTGGTTGACGTAATCGCGTTTGGAGTGATGCTGTTGATCCTGGTGGCGCTCGAATTCCTGGCGCTGTTTCAGCAACGCCACCTCTCGATTTATCGTCGACTGCGTCTTCGAGCTCGATTGTTTGTAGTCCATTCTGTTCAGACTGATAGGGGAGACCTGATCGTAGGTTACTACTGACTCACGAGTTTCGGAGTTTCGACCGGTGTGGCTGTCGCGGTGGGTTCTCGATTCGTGGTGACTGGATCGGTTCTCAGCTGTGTAGCTCGACTTCGTGCAACTTGTACCGTCGAAGGTACCTTCTGGTCTGAGGTTGTCCGAGTGTTTTATTGGGCTACGTCGCTCTGCGGCATAGTTGTAATCGTCCCTTCTGCGATGATCCGCGAAGTCACCCTCCATCCGCAGATTGTCTTGGCGACGGTGTGACTGTACCCGTTCAACGTTCCGTTGTTGCTTGTAATCGTCGCTGGAGCGACGCGTTTCGATGTGACCTTCCATTCGCAGCTGATCTTCGCGTCTGTATGTTTGGGCGCGATAGTTGTCACCCTGGACTCGTTGGTATTCGCTTTTGGATGAAGCAGACGTTCGCGTTTCACCGTCCGGTCTTTTGTTTACCTGCTTGTCCACCGACGTTGCTGATGCGTTTTCCACTCTCAGAGTCTTCTCAAAATCAGTCTCCGTTTTCAAATCCGTTTGACGTACAACATTGCGACGTTCCGATTTGTTGTCAATCGTTCCAATTTCCAGAGCCGATGTACGATGGTGATCTTCTCGTCGTTGATCCATCTGCTTCTTAGTAATTTCCGTCTCGGTCTTAAGGTTGTCTTGATGACGGATAGCAGAGCGTCTCTCGTTGGTAGTCATTGTAACCTGCTTCTCTGGTCTTTCGAACTTACCCTCTGGCTTAAGATTATCCTGGGGAACGATTGGTGCTTGTCGTTCAGCTGGTGAGAATCCCTTTGCTGGTGGACGTTCAAATTCTCCCTCTGGTTTTAAATTATCTGGATGTTTTATTGGTGAACGTCTCTCACCTGGACCGTACGGTGACTTTGTTGGAGCTTCGAATTTACCTTCTGGTCTTAAGTTATCTTGTGGTTTCCTCACGTCGGCTCGGTCGCCTCTGATAGGCGCTTGATCTCTGGGGCGTTTTTCAAATTCACCTTCAGGTTTAAGATTATCTTCAGGTTTCTTGATTTGCGGTCTCTCTCCTCTCTTAGGAGTGTAGTCGTCTTTAGGTCGACCCTCGAATTTGCCTTCTACACGCAGGTGGTCTTCGTGCTTCACAATATCTGCTCGCTCACCTTTTACGACCTTGTAATCATCACGAGTACGCATGTCAATAAACTCACCCTCTATGCGAAGGTTATCTTGGTACTTTGTGACCTCAGTTCGTTCCCGAACAACGTAATCTTTGTAATCATCGCGGGAGCGGTGAATTTGAATATCTCCTTCCATATGAAGATTGTCAGTACGTTTAACAACATCTGCTCGCTCGCCTCTAAGCGGCTTAAAGTCATCCTTCGGGCGACCTTCAAATGAACCTTCAGGTTTCAAGTGGTCTTGTGGTTTCTTCACCGGAGCTCTATCTCCCTTAGTAGGCGCCCTTTCAGTTGGTCTACCAATAAACTCACCTTCGGGGTGTAAGTTATCTTGTGGTTTTTTCTGCTTCGGCCTTTCCGCAGGCTTGTAACTATCAGGTTTTGGTCTTTCGAATTTACCTTCTGGGCGTAGATTATCAGGATGTTTAATGGGAGAACGTCTCTCGCCTGGGCCAACAGGGGCCTTTTGCGGTCTATCGAAATCTCCTTCTGGTTTGAGATTGTCCCTTGGTTTCTTAACATCTGCGCGTTCGCCCCTTGTAGGAGTTTTTTCTTTAGGGCGTCTATCAAACTCCCCTTCAGGTCGTAAATTATCAGGATGTTTGATGGGAGACCGTCTCTCACCTGGACCATATAATGATTTTTGTGGTCTCTCAAAGTCACCTTCGGGTTTGAGATTGTCTTTAGGTTTTTTAACGTCTGCTCGCTCACCTCTGGTTGGTGTTTTTTCTTTAGGGCGACCAACGAATTCGCCTTCTGGATGGAGATTATCTTGCGGTTTCTTTTGTTTTGGTCTTTCCGCTGGTTTGTAACTCTCGGGCTTCGGTCTTTCAAACTCGCCTTCTGGTCGAAGATTATCGGGATGTTTAATAGGTGA